>CM053785.1:658154960-658314960 GCA_028749045.1 Cupressus sempervirens | reverse complement strand
CCAATATCACTTATCCACCTAAAATAATACACATAGGTCATACTTAAACAATTTTTTCTTCTACAATAAGCTTATCCAACATCTTCCTATGTTATGGTGTCAAGAGGCCCAAATCATCTACCTCCCATTCACTTGGGTTCTTTGGAGCCCATTTTTCCAAGAAATCATCCACCCTATTCCATTCATGTGGGATATGAAAAAAAAATATAATCAAGCATGAAACACAAATTAAGAAATTGTTTAACCACCATTTCTAATTGCCATATAATTGTTGGGTGATGCGACACACTCCCCTGCCCACAGGTGGTTAATTATGTGGTGTTCCATGTTCACTAACAGTCATGGCTTTTGGTGCAACGGCAAATGGGCCCTACAATTGGTATCAGAGCCTGGTTTTGGCTTGGTTATGGGTTCAAATCTCCCCGGTGCCTTCCCGACCCGCGTAAGCACTTGGTATGAGCGTCGAGGGGGAGCTTGTTGGGTGATGCGACACGCTCCCCTGCCCACAGGTGGTTAATTATGTGGTGTTCCATGTTCACTAACAGTCATGGCTTTTGGTGCAACGGCAAATGGGCCCTACAATATCTTGTAAGGAAACTTGGCAATAAAGAATATAACCGTTTCCACATAACCCATAATAAATCTAAAATAAACACGGAATTAAAATCCACATGCAAGAGAATAGACAACATACCCACAAAATGTGACACAAGATATAACCTGGGAAACCCTCATTGAGGGAAAAACCCAGCCTCCAAAAGCATCCATCATCATGTATTATTCAGCAAAAATACCATTTCCATACAACCATGGAAGCCTTCATGGCCATAGCCACAACTGAGCAAACTATGTGAACAAGCATGAATCCACACATCCCATGCCATGCTTACAACCTTCACAAATGCTCCCTTGGCTAACCTGTCAAGCCTTGTCCCGCTCGACTCTTACCTTTTGTCTTCTCCTTGTCACTCTCTCTCTTTTCTTCTCTACAACAACTACCCTTGTGGCTGCTTATATAGTAGCAAGTCCCACAAAACCACCAAGTGGTATTACATAAACCATGTGTTAAAACAATGTGCTACCTAACCCACTGACCCCACATTTAATATTGGGCATTTAATTCTTTTCCCCAATATTAAATAATTACATGAAATATTTTCACAATGTTACAATACAACTCATCAAGAATATTCCATGGGAATCTTTACATGTTGCACGTCCATCTAGGTTCAACATTACATAATAAAATAAAATAATAAAATAACAATATTATGCAATGTGTGCAACACCCATTATCTCAACAATAATTCCCTCTAGATGTTGAGCATTCAACGTATCAATCATGATTGTGAGTTTGACGCGCAAATAATTCTCCTCCAACCAAGGGAACATCCTCTTTAAATAGCATAAATAATAACTACCACATTCCATTATAAAAAGAGAAGAAGAAAACCACATTCCCCTAGCCATCCCTACCAACACCACCAATTCCGGCATGCCCAAGATTCCCCCTAGAGGACCCACTAGTATTGAGCTTTTGAGTTCCCTCAAGAGGTGGGAGCCACCTACCATCTCTATGAATTTTTTATTTGACTTTCCTTAATCACCTACTATTAGAGGAGCTAGCTCTTTTTCCAACTAGATTAAATTTCTTATCACAACTAGATCACTAGGATCCAAATGTTCAATAACATCATATTTTTCAAGAACAATTTCTTGAAGTCTCCAAGAAATTTTTCCCTAGAGAAGGCTACTTATCATTTATGAATCTTGAAAAATCCTCCTATTCCTTTACAATCATAAATTCTAGATGATAAGTTTTGGACCAGGAATTCATATAACTTACAAAAAAGAAGATATAGATGGAGGCTAACTCTGGCTATCCCAAAGCTCTATAAATGAAGTGGCATGGACTAAAGCATGAGTTCATTCTCCCTACCATAGGTACCAAAACTCTTTAGCATAATAATGCTAAAATAAAAGGTGGGGCAAACTTTCTTTACTTTTCTATCAAAAGGCACATCTAGAGGGGCCTTGGAAGCCCCTGTTCCTTAAATTTTCCCAAGTGAGACATTAATTTTTGACAACCAACCAAAGAAAAAAATTGGAATTAGGCCAACATAAGCAATTCCAAACCTATTTCCACCAACCCACACCATCCCTCCCATGTACGTACCTATCTAATATTCATTGAATCCAAAATCAACTATAAGTATCCCCTTTGGATTAGGGCCCTAGACTAGAAAATCCATGCCTTGAAGGGATTCACATAATATTCCAGCTAAAATCTCTACTAGTTCATGTCATTTTTCTTTAGTGCCACCTCATTGCCATTCCCAACAATTCTTGCAACAAGTCACCTGAACTTGTCCTTTGAGAACAATATATTTAAAATAAAGAAACCTACACAAACCAAAAACCATAAAAATAATACAAATGGGGTATAGGTGATGGAATTGATAAATAATCCTACGATGAAGTTATCCCAAGATTAATGTCATAAATGAACAACATTCCTTTTTAACATATTCAAAAGAGACCATCTGTAATGAGTTCTACCCCTTTTTTTAGCATGTCATAGATTATTGAACCCCTCCCTATCAAATGTCATTAAGGAACAACCATAGTATTAACACCATTGAAATACTTTTGAGTGATTATTCTATATCAATCTTGACCCTAATAAGTACACCTCCAATATAATTCAATATCTAGAAGTTGACTCATTAAACCAAAAGGCCTAATACCAAGACCCACCTCTTTATATGATTGTAGAAAATATTCCCACCTAATGAGGCTCTATTTTTATGAGAGGGAATTACTAGACCAAAGAAATTGACAAGAGATTGCATCAAATTCTTCTTTCACAAAACAAGCCTAGGCCACTTGCACAAAACATTTGTATGTAGGAAAAGCATGAACTATTGACTTCAACAAAGTAACTCTTCTAGATGGTGACCATCTACATGTCCAATGGCTAATTCTCTTGCACAACTTGTCCATAATTTTCTATCAAAAATCTTTGCACTGAGAACCCAAACCAAAATAAAAAAGTAGACCAAATGAAGGGAACTAATAGGAAATCTAAAAATCTTAGCAATCCTATTATGAATAATCCAAAGTGTACCAAAGAATTAAATAAATGACTTATCCTAATTAATTTTATACCTTGAGGGATCCAAAAATGTGTACAAATATTTCTTGAATTCAATGACCTCATTAATTATGTTCCTTCTCACCAAAGCAATATCATCCACAAATTGCAAGTGAAGTAGGGAGGAAAATTCTTACACCAAATCCTTCCTTGAATCAAGTCCTAACTAACTCTAGATTTGAGGAGTTTACCAATCCCCTTGGATATCATGATAAATAAATAAGGAGATAGAAAATCTCCCTATTGTAGACCTCTAGAAACATTGAAAATCTCATAAGGTTCCTCATTAAACAAGACCAAGAAGGAGGCCGGGGAAAATAAGTCATGACCTAGCTAACCCATTTAGTGCTAAATTGAAAATCCCAAAGAATATTCTATAAAAATTCCCACTTGACTTTATCATAGCATTTTCCATATCCAATTTGATAAACATGTATTCTCTTTATAAGTGGCCATGGAATGAACAATCAATATTCCATCCAAATTTTGTTTTCTATCCACGAATCTACCCCGCTCATTAGAGATAATGGTTTTGAGATATAAATCAAGTCTCTCACTAAAAAAATTTGTGATAATTTTATAAACCACATTTTGAAAGCAATGGGACAAAGTTTTTTTATACTATTTAAATTTTCCTTCTTAGGAATTCACGCAAAAAATGTAGCATTCAAGGATTTCAACATCAACTTGTTATTATTATATTTCTACACCGTGTCCAAAATGTTCCATTTTATTGTCTCCCAAAAAATCTTGTAAATTTAACCAAGAAGCCATCTAGGCTAGGGGATTTTCTTTTTTCATATGAAAAAATATAGTTTGCACATCTTGCAACAAAACATGGCAGGTAAGAGCCTCATTTGTTTCCCTAAAGACAAGAGTGGATCTACTCCAAAATAGAAGCCCCATCATCCATAGTAGGAGAGAATATTTTTTAAACAGAGTAGATAAATATTGATGGGCTTCCAAATATATGTGCTTTAGAAAAGAGAGTTAGGCCCTTCTTGAAGACACCAAGGATGATACGAGGTTATTGGTTCTCCTTGTGCGTTGATAGAGTTATGAAAAAGGGTGATATTATATCTCCTTGAATCCATTATGTTGGAAATATAAGGTAGTTTAGGTTATTGAGAGAGGAGGTGTGAATCAAGAACCAATAAAATCTTTATCTTATTTCACCAATTCCATAAACCTTCCAATTAGAAAGTAAAACTAGGGTGGGGATAATACCCACAAGCTTTAGTACTACAATATAAAATTAAGATGTTAAGGCTTACAATTGACCACTTCTAGTGATCTACCTTATTAGGAGCAATAAGGACAATGAGGTCCACCTAGTTAAAGGATTTATGAACATACAATGAAGTATGCACTTGGTTAAGAGATTAGAAAAAGACTGTTAAGTCTACCCTATTAAAGGATTTGACTGATGCACCTATTAGGATGCATTAGTGGCTAATCTCTGATCTACAACTCTGATTTGTTGAATGAGATTCCTTGTATTGCAATGATCACTTGGTTTCTTAATTCACACTCATACACTCCTTTTTCTTATTCTTATACATACTTGGATATGATACAATGTATTACATGTATACCAATCCAATTCATTACCTTCTGGAGTTGGCTACAATACCAAATTCATCATAATTCACAAAGTTGGCCCAACTTCTATAACTTGGGTTCTGAAGAAAACTTGATGATGTTTTGATACAGGAAAAACACTATCAATGCTCAACAAACTTTGGCACTCAGTTGAAGTAGAAGCTTGGTCTATACTAATCACTCTTCAAATAGCTCAAACTCAGTCAACACTGTGTGCCTCAGTGGACACTAAGAAACTCAGTAGCTGTTGAATCACTCAGTTGAAATTGGATGAATCGGTCAACACTAGATTCACATAGTTAACACTATGAGCTCAGTAGACACTGTAGAGCTTGGTTAACATTAGATTCTTCATCACATCCACTGGATAGCTCGACAGATACTGCTATCCCCAAGATATATTGTAAACTATCTCTGATGCTTGATAGATGTTGCATAGCTCAACATGAATTACAAATTGCCTATTTGGCTTGGTAGCAAATGAGACACCATTTGACTAAGTGTTGAGTCACTGATAGATCAATTGACCTTAATGTCAATAATATCCCTCATTGGCATTAATGACAAAACCACTTACAAAAATATGAATACTCAAAATTACAAGTCAAAAACTTTCTTTATCACCATACTGTGTCTTCAATTAGTTTTGACTTCCTACAACTATAGCTTAGTAACATACTTTATTTTTTTTATTTTTCATAGTTTCTTTTGTAAAAGATATTTTTTACTTATCTATACATGTATCTTCATAATACTATACTACTCCCCCATACATATATCTCTCTCCTATGCACATATAGTATTCTCCTCCTTTATTAGAATATTCATACAGATAATCTTAACATATTTACTTCTCCCCCTTTTTGACATTAATTTCAAAGGTGTATAATATCTATAAGTTAATACCAAAATTTGACAAGGAATCAGAATGTACCTTTAGAATTAGTGCCATAGTCTTGTCCCAATTCTCTTGTAATACCTTACGTGCATGCAAGGCTATCTAAACTTCTACTAATAAATCCATCATGTGGTCAGCCATGGAGAATTTATTATCATGTATGAGAGTCTTTGCATGTGTAATGTGTTTCTATGGTGCATCCATGTTTGGAAGAGTCATGCCCTAAATTTTTGCAAGTGTGGCCTTGATTCTAGCTTCTTCTCTGAATAATTCTGCCTGGAGATTTATCAAATATCTAATCTTTGTGAAATGTGTAGAACTATAATTCAAATCAGGTGACAGTTGGTGTGCACTTGCATTTATATCCTCATATATCTTGGAAAATTTATCCTTGATCTCCTTTGTGAAGACAGATGTGTCACTCAGTTTGACAAACAATGAAACAACATTACTGATAGATGTTTCTAGTGAAGAAAGAATTTTAGATCATTCTACTTGATCTATTGTAATCTTCTATGAAACTTGCTACCAAAAATTTGTTTTCAACCTTTCTTTTAGCTCTTTGCAACAATTTTTCTTGTTCATTCAAATCTTAATTATACTTGTGGACAATTTTAGCTAATTGTTCCAGAATAGGTTTTCTTCTATCAACCTCAATACTCAAAGCATCAACAAATATGCTCTCTATGTCCTCAAGGACTTGATTTTTATTCTTCTTCTCTTCTCTAAGATTCTATTTTTTAGCCCTTTTCTTCAAGAGTTCACCTAGGGTATCCATTTGATTAGGGATGAGGATAGAGGTATCCCAATTTGGAATAACAATGTCTTCATCCAGATCCTTTTCTTCCTTGTCTTCTTTACCCTTATTGAGAAATTTAGTGCTTGGTTGAGACTGCTTCTTAATTGTCATTACATTGGCTATGGATACACTTGGTATAGAAACTATTGTAAAAATAGATGGAATAACAATAAATGTAGACATAGCACTGACAATAGGAATACCTTGTTGCTGCTCGATCAAGCCTAATGTTGAAAGAAATTTTTGCTCAACAAATGAAGTGTTGGGAACTTTAGTTAATGTAATACTTGGCCGTGTAGATCTAGAGATTGGTTGGGTGCTTGATGTAGCAGTGGTAACCACAACCAACTTGGTAGGAACCTTATTTGAGCATGATTGCAATAAGGATTTGCTGAGAGAGTGAGAAAATGAATTCATAAGTAATGCTACAATCTTTTATGCATTAGTTTCTTTAATGCTCTATATTTCTAGAAGACTTTCCTTAGTGGCTTCTTGTGAACTTGCTACTCAGCAGATGAAGTGTTCAGCACTTCAGTCAATGTAATACTCAGTAATGCAAATCTAAAGATTGGTTGGGTGCTTGGTGTAGTAGAGGTAACTATAACTAACTTGGTAGGAACCTTCTCTGAGCTTTATTGCAGAAAGAATTTTTGGGAAATGAAGTCATAAGTAATATTGCAATCTTTTTAATATCAATTTCTTCAATGCTCTTTATTTCTAGAATACCTTCCTTAGTGGCTTCTTTTCCTTCCTCCTCATCATCAAGATCAACATCATTTATCTCATCATCTTTTATTTCTACTTCTTATTTTGCATCCTCATCATCACCATCCTTGTCATCAACATGCACCACAAAGTCATTGGGTTTGTGTAACCCATAGATGTTCTTCCATGTGGTAGAAGTAGACTACACCATAGATTCAATGTCTTTAAGCAATATCAGACGTGTTGAGTTTGAGAGTGAGCTTTTTCTCATTTTGCTTCAGGGATTCCTTCACCTCCTTTTCATTGAGACTCGACACAAGCTATCTCAAAGTTTTCTTACATATGTCCTTTGTAGTCTTCATTGCACTATCCCATCTAGGTTTAATTGCATTCAAAATTTCATCAAATATTTGCTAGGAAAGCTCATAAGGTGAGTATTTCAATTTTCCCAATTTTTCCATAAGTTTACCTTCTATCTATTTTTTCTCTTCATCACTTCTAGTCTCATACTTAAGAGACTTAAAACATGCCATGCCTGCTCCTTCTTCCATCTTCTTTAATTTTTCTTGAAGTGTAGGTGCAAACATTTTGAAGATAATTTGTTTTGCTTCATCTTCACCCAACTTCAGCTTTTTCTTGGACATGATTTCTCTTCTTATAAACACTACAAGGGAGGACTTAGCAAGTTTGGTAACCTTCCCCTTCTTCTTGGGAGGCTTTTCCTTCTCAAATTCAATTTCCTCTTCTTCATCCTCTTCATCTTCATCTTCTACATCATCTCCTTTTCCTTTGGTAAGTATAAGAGGAGAGGTTGATGACTTTGCATTCTTGATTATCTTTTATATCCTCTTTCTTCCTCCAATTACTGCTTGAGGTAAATTTATCTCAAGCTCAATTCTTTCCTTGGCTTCATCATGGGTTCCAAAATAAGTGGCTTTAGGATCCATAGGCTCATTTAGTAGAGATTAAATGATATCCTTAGTGTCATCAATGTTAGTCTCATAATCTAGAGGCTTAACCCATGCCACTCCATGTCTCTCTTGAATGTATACTTTGTTACAGTTAACCATGAAACATATATCTTGCTCATAGTCTTCTACAAGCTTCCTGGGTATCCTAAATCTATTTTGCATCTTTTTCTTGAATGACTGAAAGTAATTATCCATAATGATGCTAAAATTCTCATCCATTTATGCAATGTACTTGTTAATTTGGTACAATATTGGAACATCCTTTCTCCATACAACAGATCCTTTGGAAGGGAAAAAAAAAATTGAACAAAGAAAAATAGACATGTCAAAAGAGAACCAAACTTACATGGGTTGTTCTTTGACACTCTGATGCTTTCTATATTCTTGTTGAATTGTATCAACAGTAGCTCAGCAAGGTCAAAAGACAAGTTGTTCTTCACCACCTTATATGCTAGATCAACAACCTCACATGACGTGATGTTCAACCAGCTAGAGTTGTATATCTTGTGAGCAATCACATGGATTCCAAACTTCAAATCCATGTCTATTACATCACTAAGCTTCATGCCTCTTTCATCCCACTGGGTAAGAGTTCATTTTGTTAATTCTGCCTAACCTAGGGTTTTAGTGGTCTTAGCTTTGTTCAACATTAGCAATCTAGTGATTATGTATATCATCTTATCTGTTATCAAGATAGGGTGATGTAAACACAATTTTTCATTATGTACTTGGCTCAAAATAAATATGATCCACTTGACTTTAAATTCCTTTGGCATATGAAGAATATGTGTTAAGCCCTTTGTTTCCAAATGATTATGCTCAGGTTTAAGAATGCCATCCACACATAACTCATTCAATGCTTCATTCATTTCTAGGGTTCCAAGTTCTTGGATTAAACAATGATAGAATGAATGAATATCATGGACAAGAAGTACCCTGGATGGAATTTGTGATTGCACTCTAGCGGGGTCTACTGCCTCTACAATTGTCAGACCCAGCTTGAATGTGGGAGCCTTGCAATCCATTATACAAACCAAAATTTATGATCCTTTATTCACTTTTCTTGTCAAAGATTCCATCACTCAGTAGGGTTTTGATAATGGGAAAATTTTCAACAATAATTCCTCAAATTGCTCAAAAACTTTGAATTCACTCTTCACTCTATGCTTTGAAAATTTGTGGTGAAACAATGTATTCAATTTCTTCCTTTTTAACAAATTTCCTCTTTTCAATTGTTATTAATGCTTCGTATGTACACTTTCTCGATGATAGGCTATCCTCCACTCTGTTTGGTTTTTAATGCTCAAAAGACACCTTTAACTCAATAAGATCTCCTGACTTTATAGGAACTACCAACTCAGAGAACTTAGAAAAATTGATAACATTACCACCATTTTGTCCAACCTTGGTACTCAGTAGAGTCATCAACTTGACATCTACATTATGAAATGATATGTACCCTAACCATGCTTGGTAGAGTCTTTTGACCTAACCTTGCTTGGTAAGGTCTTACATTTCCATCATTACTTGGTGATCCTCATGCATCTTGAATGTTGATATGGATCTTTCTATTTGTTCGCTAGAATTGATGTTAGATGACTTCTTTTGAATCACAATTCTAGTGATCTCCATAGGGAACTAAGTTGAAATGATTAGGCCACCCAACTCACTAATTTGGGTGTCAACAATTTTAGGACTTTGGAAGCATTCTTTAGAGATTTCGATATCCATTGTTACCCCATTTATTTTCTAATATTGGTATCTTTGGCTTTCTTTTCATCTTGAATTCTTCTCATTTTCATATAGTTCTTGGCAAGATGTCCAAGTTTTGTACAAATAAAACATCTTTTTGTAGTATCTATTTTCATCATGTGATGTTTTACATAGTTTTCTCCAATGTGCCAAGGTGCCCAAACTCACCATAGTAGTGACATCTACACCAAGTGTTGTAATCCCATACAAATATTTCTTTCAAAATTTATTCTATTGGGTTCCATTTCTTGTTTTTTCACTTTGAAGATTTGTGTCCTTGTTTCTTGCACCTGTGACACTTTCCTTCAAACTTAGGTTTCTATGGGCATTCACTTACTCTATGTCCATGCTTGTTGCAAGTGTAACACTTTCGATTGAATTTTTATTTACCATTTCTCGTGCATTTTTTTGATGTATGACCTAACTTACCACAATGATTGCAAGTAGGATTTTTGTACTTTTGAGCTCCTTGTTGAGATGATTCACCTTCTTCTATATATCCTAATCCAAATTTTCCTTTGTGTCTTTACTAACTTTTCCCATTTAATTGATTCATGCTTTCCTGAGATTTCAACATTCTTTCTTTGGTTTTTTTTTCAATGTTGAGATCATTCTATAGTCTTCCATTCTTTTTCCTTAGATTAATAAGCTCTTGATGTGCATCATTGAGTTGATCAATAAAGTCTTCTTGTTAAAGGGATAGTTGTTGAATTTCATTGTCCTTTTCTTCTATCACTTCTTTGGCTTTGCCTTTTTCTTCCATGACTTCACATAATCTGACTAATTGGATTTCTTGCTCTCTTTTAAATTTTCTAACTTCTTCTTGAAGATTGGAATTCTTCTCTAATAGGTCTTTGATTGCTACATTAGCTTCATCTAAATTTCTTTCTGGACATAAGTCTTCAATACTTCTTTCAGTGTAGAGATTGTCATCCATTTGTATTGCAAGATATTTCCTTCTTTTCAATAATTTAGAGAGTTGCTCCTTTTCTTTCTTGAGTTGTCCAATGGTCAATTCTCGATCCAAATTTTATTCTCAATGCCCTTATCTAGCCTGTATACCTCCATTGCCTCTGATCTTATCTCAAGTTGTCTAACTTCTTCTATGAGAACCAATAGCTCTGATACCAATTGTTGGATATATAAGGTAGGCTAGGTTTCTAAGAGGGGAGGAGTGAATCAGGAACTAATAAAATCTTTATCTTATTTCACTAATTATTCCTTCGTATATTATTCTAATATAATTGCATGCATGAAAGAATGAAAGCAATAAAACATTCATAACACTTTGACACATGATATGATAACCTAGAAACCTTCTAATTAGAAAGTAAAATTGGGGTAGAATGATACCCACAAGCCTTAGTACTATAGTATAAAGTTAACCTGATAAGGCTTACAATTGACCACTTCTAGTGATCTACCTTGTTAGGAGCAATAGGGACTATGAGGTCCACCTTGTTAAAGGATTTACAAACATGTAATTATTGAAAAAAATTGATTAATTATGTATTATCTTTGATGTTACACAAAATTTCAGATCATTTTTATTCAATGTATGTCAAGCTCACTCGGGTGATGAAGACAGTTTCCTATGTCTGTCGAGCATTTCAAAGTTTGCCAAGTTCAGAAGATAGTGTCTACCGAGTTCACTTGTTTGTCAAAGTAAAGTTTGCAAAAGTTGAGTGTTAACTGAGCTCACTCAGTTAATGAAGGAAGTGTTGGATTGAACTACTATTAACCAAGCTCACTTGGTTACCAAAGTAACTTTTTGAATATGCAGTGTTAACTGAGTTTACTTGGTTAACATAGGAAAATCATTTCTGAGGTAGTGTCTACTGACAATGGACAGCTAATGAAGCATTTTCTTGTTTTGGCATATTGAGTTCAAGTGATTTAGTTGTTGGTTCTAGCCAACTAAGAAGATGAATATTAATTATTCTCAATTGTATTCAAGTTGACTTGACAATGTGTAAAATATAAATATAAGGTCTTGTTGAGGATTGAATGTGTGGAACAAAATAGAAGATTTGATGAAGCTTAGAGGAAGTGAATTGGAAGGATAAGCAGAATATCCTTGTTGAGCTGCAAAGGTACATTCGATCAAGAAGGATCAAGTATACAAGCTAGAATTGAGATCTATAATCAGCAATTCAGTTGCATTAGAAATTAGGTCATCTCATTTTTACTTTCTAACCATTGTAGCAGTGATCTAAATCTCTTAAACAAGTTGGCTTAACATCTATTTGTAAATCCTCTAACAAGGTGGCATTTCTTTGAAGTGTCTCAAGACCTCTAAAAAGGCCACTCCTAATAGGATGATTAGACCCTCTAACAAGGTCACACCTAACAATTTTTTTTTTAACCTTTAAGAGGTTTGGCTCCTAATAGGCCTCACTTTAGAAGAGTGAAAATCAGTAACTAGTTGCAATTGGTGGTTTATCCCAAATTGGGTTGCCACATTAAATCTTGATGTCAATTGTGTTCATGTTATTTATTTTATGTATGCAACTAAGTTAAGTAAGATTAATCACAGATAATATCTTAAATATTTTTATGTTAAGCATTTTCCAGGTTATTTCAGCAGTTACTGAGTTACAACATTTGCTAGTGTATGCCAAGTGAATGTGTGTTTGTCAAGTTACAACTAAAATCAAAGTTTTGATTTGTATTAGCATCTAAGGGATCTGAGATTTATTTTAGTAGTCATTGATTCACCCTTCCCCTCTCAATAACTTCTCTTATATTTCCAACAACAATGAAGTATGCACTTGGTTAAAAGATTTAGCAAAATATTGTTAAGTCTACCCTGTTAAAGGATTTGACTAATGCACCTAATAGGATGAATCAGTGGTTGATCTCTAATCTATAACTTTGATTTTTTGAATGGATTCCTTTTATTACAATGATCACCTGGATATGATAGATAAATCTATGTTATCCCTTATACTACTTGTATCCTTTCTTAATTCACAATCATACAATCCTTATTTTTCTTCACATAGATACTTGGATATGATTCAATGTATTACATATATACCAATCAATTTCATAACCTTCTGGATTCAACTACAATACCAAATTCATCATAATTCACAAAGTCAACCCAACTATTGTAACTTGGGTTCTGAAGACAAACTTGGTGATGTTATGATACACGACAAACACTATTAATGTTTGGAAAACTTTGGAACTGGTTGAAGTAGAAGCTCGGTCCATACTGGTCACTCTTCAAGTAGCTTGAACTTAGTCAACACTTTGTGAATCGGTGAACACTGAGAAACTTGGTAGCTATTGAATCACTTGGTTGACACTGGATGACTCAGTCAACACTAGATTCACAGAGTGAACACTACAAGCTCAGTAGACACTGCAGAACTTGGTTAACACTACAGATCTCAGTTAATGTTGGAGTCTTCATCACATCCATTAGATAGATTGATAGACACTACTATGCTTAGGCTATACTATAAAATGTCTCTGATGCTCGGTAGATGTTGTGTAGCTTGGCATGAACTGCAAATTGTATGTTTGGCTTGGTGGCAACTAAGACACCATTTAACTAAGTGTTGAGTCATTGATAGACAAATTGACCTTAATTTCAACACATTCAACTCTAGAATACTATTTCTAATATATCTCCTAAAATGGAAAATGAATCTCAAATAATCTCCCTAATCCAAACTACCACTTTCTTTTTTTCCTACGAAAAAGCCAAAGTAGGGTGACATATACTAGGCATTGGCCAAACTTAGTGAGTTGTACTTGATTCTATTATAAAAAAAACCATAAAAATAGATTAGGGTATTCTTAGATTACCTTTCTAGACCTACAACTAGATCTATGATATGAGTGTTATGTATAGTTCAAACTTTGTAACCTTTACCATGTTATGTTAATTACCTAAATGAAAAATAGATATGTGTGAATCTCCAAAATGGGTATATAGATTTATACATGTACCTATGCTTCCAAAACCTACAGATCAAAAAAGTGTGTCTATGGGTGACTATATAGGGGTTTGTCTTAGTCAACCACCATTTTGGTTCTTATCACCTCAATGAATAGTCATTAAGAAGATGTAAAGTGTGTGATTGTACTCATGAATCTAGATTTGTGTCTCTAGAATGTAAAGGACTTAGTAAATTCCATATATAATGTAATGTTAAGATACAACCCTAAGAATGATATACTAACATGTGAGTGGCATGAAATATATTTGGCCATAAATCATAAATCTAAAAATCATACTAGTTCCCAAGGGAAAAATTACTCGTAGTTATCCTCACAATTCGGTAGAAACTCCAAGGTATTTTTTAGATGAATTATTGATTGCAGATATTAAATTGGAATGACTGGATATGAACATCAACCCTTTCTTCAAATGTATAACATCAAAAGACATGCCTTAACCTTTGGATAAAATTCCTTGTATGCTTTCTCTTGCTCTCCTATTGAACTCTCTATATGTATATCAGAAAATGAGTAGGTGGGTTTCCTTTTATAGTGATTTTGGATCTCAAATTCATGATAGCCAACTCAATTGAGTGGCTAAAAATAAAGAAATATTGCATCTAGATCACAACCCCTAAAAGGGGTCACCAACAATATAGGTCACCCCTAGGCGACCCATTCTTTGAGGGAACCATTTTCTAGGCAAGGACGGGGGGAGGATTAAAATCTAAATGAGTTTGGGGTAATTTAAAAAGACGTGTGATAAAGTTGATTAAGAAGGCATCTAAATCTTGAGTTAACCAAGAAAGGGTTTAGGGAAAGAGTGAATTTAATGAGTGTATAGAGATCCTACCTCAATTTTTGCTCAAGTTAGGGAGGGAAAAGAAAAGGAGGATGTATTAAACTTAAATCCTACCTCAACTTTTACAAAATGGAAGAGGGAAATTGAACGATATTGAATTAAATATGAATTAAAGTGCAAATGTATAAAACAAAGACACTAAAGAGGGTTCTAAACAACTATTAAATTATGAATTACATGGGTTCTTACAACTTAAGACAATACATATCTCCCCCACTTGAGTGATATATGACACTGCGTACATACACATCTATGATCCCCTAATCTTGTAAAGAAATGTGATTTAGTTGAATAATTATGCACTACTTTTGTGAATTCCTCATAGAAACTTCTTCAAAATTCTCCTACATATCATGAATATTCACAAAAGGCTTTAAATTCTCTTCCAACTCTTCCTAGTAATCAATATAATATGAATTCCTTTCTTGAATCTATGCATACCATGCCTACTCTTTCCCAAATTGTCTTCAATCAAGATGATTTACCTTTGAAAGAAGTTTAAATTAAATACAATTCCTTGTTGGTATTCATCCTTATCTATGGATTTAACCTGACCGTATTCCTCTTTGTGGATTTGACAATGTTGCTAATAAAATATTGGGTATCATAACATTACTTATTAAGGTTGGACTAGTCATTCTCAAGACTCTTATTCATGTGATACCTTGACTCTTTAGTTAGAATTTTATTTTTGGTATATCTTGCTTTCATAATATGAATGTTGTTCCTTTAACTCTTCATCATAAAGTCAATTTCATACACAACAATGAGATGTATGCTCTTATGGTTGATGATAGACCAAATAGTTTGTTTATTGTTGAATCAAGAAATACTCCAATGTCTGATCATGAACAACAAGAATCCAACACTAAATTGAAAACTCTTTATACAATTTATTCTAACCCAAATTATGAGCCTAAGGAAGATCCTACTTCCACTAGTTCTCTTTGATGATGATTAGGGATCCTTAGATTTCACACCAACATATACTAGAAAATAAAAAGTTTCCAATATTATTTTTATGAAATCTAAGGAAGAGACTAAAATAAAACCTATGACTAGTAATCCTATTTTTGGTGAATTAATTAAAAACTTTGTTGTTTCCTCTACTACTGTGAATATAGATACTTTTAAGCCTGATTTTTATGACATAGTGACCTATGAAGCACCATTAACTATTTAGATATGGATTCTTGCTATGCTCTTGCCTATCACTTTCTTGCAAAATATGGATTCAATGGAAATGGTTGCAAAAAATTTGAATAAGGAACACAAGTTCCTTTAGAAAATGAAGCACATGATCATTGGACTTACATACAAGCCATCCAAAGAGAAAGCCACCTAACCTGTCACATTAGAAGATCATAAAATCTTGGGCCAACTAAAATGCTAAGCACAAAAGACCTGATCCAAAGGTAATCACATGTATCCATAGTTATCAAATATCCATAGATGAAATAACACCCACAACAAGTGCCAACCCATCCAACTATCTATACCTCCAAAGGTATACCAAGTGAATCTCACATCATCAACACATCCAATCCGTAACTGCAATCACAAGCCTCAATAGTAATACCTGCCACATATATACCAAGAAACTCCCACTACAAAAAGATCATGTTAAATCTATATCCAATCCACTCACAACATCTCAAAGAAGTGAATCCATGTAGTCTCAAGGACATCCACAATGCATAAACCAATAATCTACAAGAAAAACTCTCATAACAAGTCTCCAACATTCTCCCATGCTCTCCACAACCAATCGAGGAAATCCTTATAAGCAATCACTTGTCACTCTCAATGTTAATAACTTTTCTCTTGGTTCCTTCTAATTGTGAACCCTTGTCTTATTGATTTTGAAGAAAACCTTTCTCTTGACACCTTTAGCATACATCATGCTTTTGTTTAATTCTTGGGGGCATATGTTGGTCTTCCTCATTTTCATACAATAGGAGAATGCCTTATTGTTTGAGTGATAAAACATAGTTTAGGAATCAGATTTTTTTTTAGAATCATCATTTACATTTTCCAATGGACATTTCACAAAAGAGTAATCTCCTAAATACTGACACCATTCATGGGAAAATATATCAACAAATTTAGATGAGGGAAAACATAAATAATTTAATTCTCATCTTTTTGAATTTATTGATATCTTTTCTTCGGATTATTTTGATATGACCAGCATTGATCCTAAAACTATGACACATAACATAATTATCACTCCTAATGCTAAACCTATCAAATAAAAGATACTCAAGATGAATCCTAGTATTTCTCTTCTGGTGAAAGTTGAAATTGAAAAACTTCTTGATGTTGGCTTCATGTGTCTTATTGATTATTCTCTTTGGATCTCAAACATTGGCATAGCATCCAATGGCGAAAATAAAATTGGGGTGTGTTTAGATTTTCATGTTATAAACAAAGCTTCTTTGAAATACTATTTCCCCCTCCAAAAAATGATATGATTGTGGATTCTACAATGGGGCATGCTCTGTTGTCTTTCCTTGATGGTTTCTTTGATTATAATCAAATACTCATTCCTCATCAAGGTCAATATGAAATCACTTTCATTACTTGTTACGGTACATTTTATTCATTTGTTATGATTTTTGGATTAAAGAATGTGGGCGCTACATATAAATTAGCTCTGACACTTATCTTTCATGATTACATCCACAAAATTCTTAAAGATTATGTTAATGCCATTCTAACGCAAAATCATCTAGGGTAATTTGACAATCTTACATTGACCAAAAATATTTCCTAATTTATGTTAGAGTTTGATGGTCATTGGATAGTCTTTTCTCTTTGAGTCCTTTCTTTTTGTGAAATAAAATTCTTAACGTGGACTTATCATGGATCATCGTCCTATGCTCACAAAACTTCATTCTATATTGTTGAAGATTTATCTTTTCCTTTTCTTGAGGTGAATTCATTTCTCAGCATATCGAATAACTTGAAATATTTGGCTTCTACTAGGTTCATGTGCTTTCAAGGCTTTTTAAAACCTTGAGGAAATCTTCATGGATCATGTGTGGACCTACTTGTTGGAAACTAAAATTGGAGAAATTATTATATTGTCATTGATGTCAAACCTCTTGGAGAGACATTTTACTAATAGTGTAGAGTGCTATATCATTTGATTGATGAAGAGGATTTGTAAATAAGAGATAGCAAGGTAAGCTAGTGAGCGATGTTGAGTGTTGAGAAAGTTAAGTATCATGTAATTGCAATGGTTACTTTATAAGTTAGTTCTTGAAAAGATAACATGTTGTTCAATCAATACATGAAGTAAAGAAGATGGATGAAGCTTAGAGTTGAAACGAGTCAAAAGGATAAGCTTCAAGGAGTATCAATATTGGTCAATCAATGAAGGAGCTGAAGCAAAAGATTAAGGAACTTAAGTAGAAGCCAAAAAAAACAATTCAAGTTGAGTACTAGTTATTGTCAAGAAAATGTATGAATAAGTTTTGGCAGTGGCCAAGCATAGTAGTGGCCAAGTGAGCCTATTGATGACGAGTGAGACAATATAGTGTGTTCTGAGCTATAAAGCGATTTCCAAGTAACAACAAAAGTTACAATTTGAGAAATAATTAAATTTGAGGCAAACACAGTTGGAAATCTAAATTAGATTCTAAATTAGTCAAAGTGTGTGGAAGATAATGATTGATGAGATAGCGTATTTAATTCAGAAGGAGAATTTTTTTATTAATCAAAGACAAGGATTTGATGATACGTTTTTAGAAGAAAAAGGAGAGCATTAATATGGAGAGATTTGATGAATCTAACCTAACCCTAAGATCAACAGTGATGTTTAAGTGGCAAAAGATCATTTTTTTTTTAAATTTAAGGAAGCATAAGAGATGTTTTATAAGGTTGGTTTATTGTTGATTGGTGTTCTTATGGAGAATCTATGAAGAGCAGAACATCAGAGGTAAAGTGTGAAGAGTTTGGTGAAGAGTGATTGCTTGAGGAGATGCCAAGAATATCAATGAGGGAGATGTCAATGGAGGCTAGTCAATGAACCAAAAAATGAGATAATGGAGTGATTTTTATGTTACATTAGCTTTCACTAATCTTTAAACAACTTAATAAATCTTAGATACTCACTTGGTCTATATAGCATATCATTAGAATTTTAACTTTTCATGTAATTTCTTAACTCTCTATTTCTATATGTGTCAACTTCTAGTAAATAAACTATGCAGAGTTTGATGATGTGAAGGAATGCACTACTGCAAACCAAATGTGGGCTAAGTTGGAAAAAATCCTTGGAGGAGACAAATATGTGTTGAGATCTAAGGCAGAAATCTTGAGAGAAATTTTGATGATATGAGAATGAAAGAAGGTGAGAGTATTGCACAATATTGTGGTAGAATCAAAGAAGTAGTGAATGCTATCAGAGGATTTGAAGGACAAATAATTGATGAGACTATGATAAGTAAGGTATTGAGGGCTTTACTTCCTATCTATGCAATTAGAGTATATTCAATTCAAGAACTGAGATGTACACCTAGTAATGATCTAACTTTGGATAGTATAATTGGTAGACTTTCTGCAATTGAATTATCAAACTTTGATAATTATTCCATTGGTAGTGTTACACATTTAAAGATGAAAGAAAAGGTAAACTTGATGCAAAAAGTGATGAAGGTGTATTTCTAGGTTATTCCACAAAGAGAAAAACTTATAAGTGTTTGAATTCTAACACTAAAAAAATTGTTGAAAGTGAAAATGTTACAGTTGATGAATTTGCGGAGAAAAATGAAGAAGAATGCAAGAAAGAACCTGAAGACTATAGAGAGTTTTTCTATATCTAGGAAGGTGAGCCTAGAACTTTACCTAAACCAAAGAAGGGGGGTTTCAAGCATGAACAACTAGTTACTGTCGAGGTTCTATTGAGCATCAGTAGACTTCCAAGTATTAGGCTACAGGAGTTGAGTCACAGATAGTGACTGGTGACCAACAGATAGAGGAAGCCGAGTTGTAGCCACCGATAATAGAATAAGTTGAACATGCATAATACAGTGAACAAGAACAAGAGGAACCAATACCTAAACCTCTATTGACTAAGTATGTGAGATGACATAATGCACCAGATCAAATCGTTAGAGATAATGATTCAGGAGTCGTGACAAGAAGAAAATTGAAGAATGATACATACTTATTATGTGATTTTGAGCCTAAATTTGTTAAATATGCTTTAGAGAATGAAGATTGGATCAAAGAAATAAGACCAAAGGATAAAAATGTTATTGGAACTAACTGGGTTTTTAGAAATAAGCTGAATGATAAAGGTGAAGTCACGAGGAACAAGGCAAGACTAATTTGTAAGGGATACGCATAAGAGGAATGAGTTAAATGTGGTGAAACTTTTTCCCCAGTTGCAAGGCTAGAAGGAGTGACAAATTTTATTGTATATGTTTCTTAGAAAGGATTCAAATTGTACCAAATGGATGTAAAACTTACATTTTTTAATGTAATTTTAGAGGAAGGAGTTTATATCGAACAACCTGAAGGATTTGTTGATCCAAACAAAAAAGAATATGGTATGTAAGTTACATAAGCTTTATATGGTTTAAAGAAAGCCCCTAGAGCATGGTATGAAAGTTACACAACTATTTGGTGAAAATTGGTTTTGCAAGAACTAATGACAATAGTAGTTCATATCTAAAAAGTGAAGCTAATAATAAGATATTGCTAGTTGAGATTTATGTGGATGATGTCAATGTTTGGAGAGATTAAATTATTTATTGAATTAGAAGTGTATCAGATGAATAAAGGTATTTTCATCACTCAATCAAAGTATATCAAAGAAATTTTTAAGACTTTTGGTATGGAAGACTCGAGACCAGTTGGAACACCTATCGTGACTAGACACAAACTATCAAAGAATGATGATTCTACTAAGGTGAATCAAACATTATATAGGTATATGATTGGAAAAATATAATATGTTGTACATAGAGGACCTAACATTGCATTAGTTATTGGAATTATTGCTAGATTCTCTACTAATCCTAGAGAGATTCATCTGATGGTAGTAAAGAGGATATTGAGGTACCAAAAATGAACATAAGACTAGGGTTTATGGTACAAGATAAGTGATAAATTTGAATTGAAAGTTTACATAGACATTGATTATGAAGGAAATCTGGATGATATAAAGAATACCAGTGGAAGAGCTTTCTTTTTAGGAATGATTTCTTGGACAAGCAAGAAGAAAAACTACATTTCACAATCTACAACAGAGTCTAAATATGTTGCTATAGTAGTGAATTGTTCAAATATTATATGGATCAAACAATAGTTGAAAGGAATGAAGGAACAGATCATTGAACTTGTTGTGATATATTGTGACAACACAAGTGCTATAAACATATAAAAGAACCATGTGATGTATACAAAGACTAAGCATATTGAGATCAAGTATCATTACTTGAGAGATCCTATACAAGATAAAGAAGTGAGATTGTAATATGTGAATACAAAGGAATGGTAAGAAGAAATATTTACTAAGGCACTACCTAAGAATTATTTTGAGCATCTAAGAGGTAAGCTAGGGGTCATTCCCCTACCTGAAGAAAATTAAGTAGAGATGATGCGTTGCATCAATTGTTATGAGAAGAATATCTTACAAATTGATATAGGAGGTCACACTTTAGGATCTACCTAAAGGTGTGAAAATTAAGGCATTGAACTATGAGAAGATGAAGCTACAAAGAGTTAATGTTGAGATGATATTTCTATATCAGTCAGAGCAATGATATGTATATATCAACCATTCATGCATACAAGTTGATGTCTTTGGCATTGTTGTCAAAGAGGGAGAGAATGATTGAGTTACCATTCTTAATAGAAAGAGGGAGAGAAGTTACTATGGAGAGAATGATTGTGATACCCCGCCAAGGGATCCAAAAGAATTAACCTAAAGTTTTTCTAAGTTTTTCAAACATTTTTTTTTTAAAGAATAGCATACAATCAATCATAAGGTAGTGAAAGCAATAACATACAATCATACATAAGCAAACATAACATATTACATTCCTTAAGGATCCCAAGATGTTGAATCACATTTAAATATAATAGAACTAAGTTAATTAAATAACACATCCACATGAAAGTACAACTACAAGTCCATTCCACTTAAATAATATACATTTTTTTAGAATGCCACTTGGCAATAAAATTTGGAATGCACATTCATCCACTGTACATGTCACAAGGTATAAAAGGCTAAAAGAATATACATTTATAAAAATAGATTACATCATCCCTTTCGGATCCATGAACAAAGTACAATACAGTAAGTGAAATCATCCATCATAAAGATATAACCATCCATCATAATACATAGATAGAATGAAAAGAAATGCAGACAAAGAACTCCAGCCATGACATTAACAGATGGATCTCAATGGTAAGAGTAAAAGCACTACCACCCGACCGCATGGCAACCCAAAAAAGGTTCACTCCCACTGTGTTGAGGAGATCGTCTCAAGTCCCAAAGAGAATATCAATCCCAAAATCAAAAGTAATCTCTATGTCAAGGAAACCCTAAAAGTAATCTAACTCAAAGGTTCCAAGATAAATTGACATCTAGACCCATAGGCCAAAAAAGATACTTAGAAAATCTACTATGAAAGTAGGCAAGTGTCATCACATTAATCAACACTAGTGTTACCCTAGCAGTCTAACTTGACCCTAACCCCCTAGTGACTCTATGTGGCACTAGTATCCTTTCATACTGACAAGGCATACTAATGATGCATGGTCGCAACCAAGCATTCTCTCTACTCCCATCCTAGTTTGTACTAGCACTCAAGGCATGGGCAAGAGCATACAAAGACTCTTATTAGGTTCATTTTACTCTTATTTAGTGTAGTGTTTTTACTTATTAAACAACTTACAATGGGTTACCCTAGCAGCCACATTGGGCCCTGGCCTCCATTGCAAGTCATTTCCTGACATTACATATAGATAACCTACCCTAAGCTCATAAAACAACAAATCAAAGAATCATAGTATTTCACCTCAGTCTTATAGAAGTGACTAGGAAGCATCAGAAGATAGTTCACAATAACCCATCAATTCTTTTCAAGCAACTAGAAAGCATCCCAAAAATACTGATTGAAGACTGAAAAGGTTAAGTCAAATATTTCATAACATCCATCTCATTATCCCACAAGGACACTGAAAGCAATAACAAACAATATAACCAAACTCATCATAGAGCATACCAAACACATTACCATGGTTGAGCTTAAAAGATCAAGATCAATTCATCATAATATCACAAACACAAAACTCCTAAGCCTCTGGTAGATGTCCTAAAACTAGTAAACACTCTAGTCAACCCAAACCTAAAACATAAACAACATACATATAACAGTGTAGCGTCATAGTTTGGTTTGTTTTTGAAAGCACATAGTTGAGTTAACAGTAAGGTTTAAGTATTTGTTTCAATGTATGTGCTTTCAAAAACCTTAAACAGTTGAGTTAAGTATTTCCATTATTAATTAACCTTAATTTAATTTAATTAATTAATAATTATATAAAAATAACTATATTAATATCTTATTAATCAATAATAATTAACAAAACTATTAATAAATTCATTAATTAAAATTAACTATATTTAAATACATTTAAAAAATTTATTAATAAATATATTAATAAAACCTTATTAAAATTAACTTTTAATTAAATCACTTTTATACTAAATTAAATTTTAATTATATTAAAATTTTAATAAATTGATTATAATAAAAAATAAAACTTTTAAATAATTTAATTTTAAAATATCAAATAATAAATAAATAATATAAAACACATTTATTTAAAAAGGCTCGTCAAGCTTTGACCCTTACGACCGTAGGCTGCAGTACCACCTGCGATACACAAGCTTTAATGGCTAACAGCCGGGAGGATTGGGGTGTGGGGAATTAATGGCCTTTCCCCCACCTCAATAATTATTTTATTATTATTATTTTTTAAAAAATTATTAAAAAGAAAAAAAGTTTCCCCCCATTGAACATTTTTTTTAAATATATATTTTATTTTATTTTACAAACTTGCAAATTTACTTTGATGGGAAAAATACAACCAACTCGTCAAATTTATATTCTAAATTTTTATTTCATTACAAACCCTTCCAGATTAAAATACTAATTTTTTTAAATCTATAGAATGAGGGTTTCTAATTGCTTTTTCAATCTTGATATACAGATGGAATTCGATACAATATCAAAAGATTCAGAATGAAAGATTTAAAGATTCATACAATGAAATTTGGAAAACAAATCTCAACACTCATGAAGAAGACAGGAATAATAAATAACATAATTGATTGGGTAATCAAAACACATTGATCTACCTGATTCTGATGCTAAATTCACAACACCCAAAGATTGTGAGAGAAATTTTTTCTCTCAAAACCTTCTCTAAAAAATTCCTTCTCCAAAATTCCCGGTCCCTAGAAAATGGACCCTCAAATGTTGATAAGGAGTTCTCTTCTAAATTTGGGGCACTAATTGTGCGATCCCTTGAGGGAACTCCTTGGTCACAACTTTTTAACTCTTTATTATCATTTTTAAAATTTCATGCATAATTTATGCAATTTTAAATATTTTTAATAACTTAATTTCTTTTTCACTCTTTAATTTATTTTCAAAGCGTTAATTGATAAAATATTTATTAACTCAAGAAATAATAATATTTAGCATTTATTTAAAAATGATCTCCTCAAAATATTATTATTAAATTAAATAAATATTAATACGCTTTCAAAATAGACTTACAATTTTCTCTTTAAATTTAATTCTTTAATTTAATTAATTTCCTAATTAATTAAATATAATTAAATATTAAAAATACCATAATAATTTTTATTAAATTAATTAATTAATTTAATCTTTTAATTTGACTTAATTAATAGAAAAATCATCAAAGACCTATAAGACGAAATACAAAAACCCATAAAAAAATACCACATACAAGATCAAACTCTAGGGTTATAATCACAAATTTACGTCATACGAAACATTCGAAAAGGTAATCATCTCAGATACTTGTCCTAATTTTTTAGGATAGTTGGTTTAAAGGTTTAGGATTTGGACTCAATAATTTATCTCCCCTCTCTTACCATTGAGATATTGCAATAGGGTACGCTCATCATAGAAATTCAAGGAAGTCGATACCCGGTACCTACAATTAGTATAAAATCCATGCATGTACAAACACATATATACTAAACTAAATAGGCAACGGCAGGAAGTGGTGCATCGTATAGATCCCGACTAGCAAGTGACTACGACTCCCTTCCTTAACCACATCAGAAACATCATACATAAAAAAAATATACATGCACACCATACACATGCAATATGGGGTAAGTATCCATAAGAAAATACATATAATAATCCATCTAACTAATCATCACCAAATAACTTAAATTATTATAATAATCATCGTCAAGGCATAATCATGCATACATGAAGTAAATAGTACCAAGTAGTCTCATCATAAAATCAACCAAGTGTGAAACAATATCTGATAATCTGAAAGATAATGCTACTAATCATCAAGCATAAACTGGCCTAAAAGAGTTAGACAATAATAACAAAATGTAAACTAGGGACAGGCACTATAGGGTAAAAGCACAAACACGTGTCACCTTTTATAAAGGAAAAGTGATATCAGAATTTAAACTCTTCAACTTTAACGACATAAAAGTGGTATTTGTGTTTAGAATTTGAAGATAATGTAAACCAATGAAATGTGTAAAATTGGATGAAGTTTATGTTTGTAAATTTTTTTTTAAAAATTGAGTGAAAATTTTATTTATTTTTGAATTTTAAAGTCTATTTTTTAATTTTTTTAAAATGTTGAAAATATTGAGTTTTTTTTCTTGTCAAACAAATATATGAAAATGTTCATATTTTGGTCTGATTTTGGAATATGTTAGAGTTGACATGTATACCTAGTGCACCAAAAAAGAAAAATTGAAATTCAGCTAATATTTTTCAAGTTATAATTTGTCAAAGTCAAAGTTATCAGAAATTGACAGTTTTTTCTCCCATCAAACTTTTTCCATCAAATCTACATATTATTTTTAAAAAATTACATATTCTTGAAGAAGACTCTCTCCTTTGGTGAAACATTAAAAAATAATAATTTTTGAACATGATTTACTATTTTTGAATAGACATCTTCCTAAATCTTAAAATATCTACTTGTAATATTTTCAAATTATAACATATTAACTATAATCATAATAATAATAAAATTATATGATCATAATCGTGACTCCGAGACCTACAAAATTATATTTTTAGTTTTTAAAAAAAACTTCAATTTAGTAGGTCAAATTGGCTTTCAAAGTGAGATGTTTACAGAAGTTCTTATTTTTGCTTGCGTGGCTGCCACCTAGGATGCCACATAAGGGGTTACGGCCGAAACGGTTTCAGCTGTAAGCCTTTCGGTTGGACCTATTCTGGTCGAAACCCCTGTTGGTTGATTAAACCACATGCAATTAATGTGGTTGTTTCATATAAAATAAAGTTTATTTTTTCTTTTTTTTTAAATAAATATACAAAACAACGAAAATTGGAAGAGCATTTTCAGAAGACAACTAATTTTGAAGTCATTTTCAGCAACTATTTCGTGGATTTAATCAGAATTGCAAAGGATCAAATATTTTGAAAGTGTTTTTTCCTCTCTACTTATTTTTATTTTTATATATTCTATATTGAAGCATTAGTTGGTATTTAGTGAAATCTAAATTATTATTTTTGTTTCTATAGATTAAATTATTCAATGGGTAGTAAAAGGAAAAGATCAAAGAAATATGATAGAATAAGAGATGACAAAATGAAAGGTCATACAAAACGTAACCAAAACCAACCTACTGAAATTCTTGAACAGGATGAGATTCATGAAGAAAATGAAAGTAATGAAGAGGAAGAAATTGGTAGTCCTACTAATAGAGACAAATTAGAAGGCATAACAAATTTGATGGATTTGGATGAGGAACTACTTTTTAACCAAATTTCATCTAAAGATATGATAAATGATAACACTATTAGAAAGCATTGTCAGAACATGTGGGATGAATATTTCAAGGATAAAAGTATATTTGGACAGGCACAATTATTTGTCAAGTTATTTAGGAGAAAAGATATGAGACCTATTTTGGAGTTGTTGGGTGTTGATAACAGGAAAAGCCATGCACATAATATCAATAAAACAATAGTTAAAATCTTGCAAAATTCTTATAAAAAAATTGACAACACAACTCGAGGAGGTGATTTGAGTAATGCATGTAGAGCAATTGTGACTACTATATCTAGTAGAAAATTGACACATAGAAAATAGGTCCATGCAATTTCTGATGTACTACATATATCTAGAAGAACTATCTATAGATAGATCAAGAGAAGAAATATGCTAGATGATAACACTGAGAATAATTGGGTGAATATTTGTACAGTTCGTCAAAAAAGACAGAATTTTTGAAGATGTAAAAAGACAAGTTGTTGAATTTTGGACCACACATTCTCGTGTTTCTTCCAATAGACATGATACTATACAAATTAAAGATCAAGAGACAAGGGCCAAAATTGAACATCCAAAACATTTCATAGATATAACTCAAAGTGAATTATTTCAAATATTTAAAAAAGAATTTTCAAATGTCAAAATATGTCAAAGAATGTTTGAGAGTTTGCATCCTTCCTTTGTACGCATAAATAAGATGTGTGAAACTTGTTGTTGAAATCATGTTGAATTTGGTCTACACTTGCAATCATATAAAAAAGTTATGGCAGTACTTGATCCTAATTTGGTCATCCCTAGCAGTACAACACAATTTGTGAAGTCCATATTATGTGATAAATTAGAAGATTTAGATGAATTCAAAGTGCAATGCATAAAAAATCAGTGTGAAGATTGTGGAGATTTACGCAAATTTTTTGAAATGCAAATTGAGACTATTAATGAATCCACACCAGTTTCATGGATGAGATATGAATATGAGACATACCAAAATAAGACAGGAGATGAATCTAGAAAAATTGTATTGAAGGAGAGTGAATTGCGTTATGATGAGTTTATGATCAAGTTCCATCTATTGATATATCCATGTATCCAACATTGTCATGGTGCACGATGGCAAGCTAAACAATTTTGTGATTTCAAAAATAGTTTTCCACTTGGTTGTATACTTTTAGTTGTAGATTTTTCTGAGAATTATACATTTGCGCCTCAAACAAAGCTTCAAGGGTAATATTATCATTCTGAACAAGTTGCAATATTTATGCAAGTGACCTATAGACATGCACAATATGAGGTGGATCAAATAGAAAGGTTGGATGAAAATCAATGCATCATCATCAAAGATGTTCATTTCTATATTAGTGATGATAGAGTTCATGATAGGAGTTATGTGGCTCATCGTTTTGCAATGTTCTCTGAAGATCTCAAAAGTCATGGAATAAATGTTTCAGAGCACTAGATTTGGTCTGATGGATGTGCATGTTAGTATACACTAACTTACACATTTATTTAACTATATTTTAACTTATATTTATTTGGACATGCCTATTTCGATTTGATATATGTACACAAATAATTGTAGATACTTATCATGTTTCATGTTCATAGGACAATTCAAATTTGCAAAAGCATTTAATTGGTTACCAATGCAACATGCTAGAACCAATGTTAGGTTTTTATGGAATTTCTTTGAAAGTGGACACGGAAAAGGGGAGCATGATGGAGCAGGAGCATGTATAAAATGTGTGCTTCGACAACATAAACTTGCAGGTAAATATATGAATTTTTAATGTGCATGTTTAATAATAGAGTAACATATATATATATATAGGGAATAGGATAGAGAGTGCAAATCAAATTGTTGAATGGTATAAAGTTCATTTTGCTACTCGAGATACTGAATACATTAATCGTTACTTTTGGGAAGTGAAAGGTGAACTAAGTTATATTTATTTTTAATGTATTTTTCAAATCAAGTTGAGTTTTTTATTAAATATTTATTTTGAAATATGACAATTATTTTTTGTATTTGTAACAGATATAGATCGATCTAATCCTTACAATTGTCAAACAATTTCTGGTATTAGAAGTTTACATCAAGTGATGACTACAAGAAACCATAAACCTCCAGTAATTAAAGTAAGAGAGAAAACATGTTTTGTGATGATTGCATTAAGGACAATCAAGTGAGTGCATGTGAAAATATTGTGAATGGATATGTTTCACATTGGGATCTGAAGGAGATAGTTAGAAAGCCTCCTTTTGAAGATGCTGACATTGACATTGACATTCATGATTTTGTATATTCAGCTGATTATGAGCACATTTTCTATTTAGTTATGGTAGGTTTGTGTGCATATATACATATATATAAATTAATATACATGTATATTCATTTGAAAATTAATTTATATTTATCTATATTTTTATATACATGCAGGAGATATTTTTGCAATTCAAGCCTTACTAGATAATGCGAAAAATGTGGACTATTATCTTTCAAGATGCACAAAAACAAAACACAAGTTGCTAGAAGGAACTATAGATGCTGATCAACAGTCATATCCAATTGGATCAGTTGTTATTGAAGGAACATATTATCAACAAACAAGGGTAACTGATAGTGGTATTAAATTTATTGAATACAAGCTTGGAGGAAAGGTTTTACATTATAGTAATCATGTTATAGCAACCAAATTGCAATTTGAAGCAATACAAAGAAGAGGACATCATGGAAATCAAAAGTGGAAACTGTCTAGTGAAGAACATGAAAAACTTCTAAAGATAATAAAAACTAGAGAGGATCCTAACAATACATTTTTTGTGGAGCTCTAGTTTACCTATGTACTTATTGTGGAGCTCTAGTTCAGCTATGTCTATATAGCTCTTCTACTTTCACATTTAATGTTGACAAGATATTTGTTTTATAAACTTGTATACATTGGATCATTTATCTTGGATATGCAAAATTAGACATGTTTTGTTATTTTTATTTAAATTTGACATGGATATCTTATTTAAGACCACCTCCTAGGACCTCCCCTTAAGACCACCTATTAGGACATCCTCTTAGTACCACCTTTTACCTAACGTCTTCTTAAGACAACCCCTTTAGTATTTGTATGTATTTATATACATTGTTTATGTTTTCTTACATATGATTGTTAATGTTGTTATGTATTTATGTACATATAATCTTTATATGTTCTTATATGATACATTCTTTATGTAACGTGTATATAATCTTAATGTTCTTATATGTATTAACTTTTATTAATTTAATGTTGTAACATGCATTCTTTAGGTCATACTCTTTATATGTTCTTACATGTATATGTTATATTCTATGTTAAACATATTACATGTTATATTTTATTAATTAAATGTTGTTGATTATAGTTAATTAAGACATGTCATTAAATATAGTTAATTATAGTTAGATTAAATATAGTTAATTTAAAGGCATGTCATTAATTATAGTTAATTAAGACATGTCATTAAATATAGTTAATTATACTTAGATTAAGGCATTAAAAACAGTAACATATACATAAACATGAATATTGAAAATATATACATGTCTACATTTAACATGAAAATATTTACATACATCTATGAAATAAAATATACATTCTTTATGTTTGTATAAAACCTAAGTTATGTTCTTATATGTATAAACTTTTATTAATTAAATGTTGTAACATGCATTCTTTAGGTCGTAGTCTTTATATGTTCTTATGTACATGTATATGTTATATTCTTACATGTGCATTAATCTAGACATTCTTATAACATATTAAGTTTAGGATCTCCCCTTAAGAGATACTATTAAATATAGTTAATTATATACTTAGATTTGAAGGCATTAAAAACAATAACATATACATAAACATGATTAAATTGAAAACATACATGTCTACATTTAACATGAACATATTTACATACATCTATGAAATAAAATATACATTAATCTACATTCTTATGTATAATTTAGGATCTCCCCTTAAGACATGTCATTAAATATAGTTAATTACACTTAGATTAAGACATTAAGATGAACAACATATACATAAACATGAATAACACATACATAAACATGAAAGATTAAGACATTAAAAGATCAATAACATACATGTGTACATTAAAAGATCGATAACATACATGTACATATATCTAGAGAATAATGTACCCATATCAAATGTATAAAAATATCATGTATCAAATGTTTGGAAATAACATATATAAAACATCAAAGTCTCCATATAAATATGTATCTGGAAATAACATATAAAACATCAAAGTGTCCATATAAACATATATCTGGAAATAACATATAAAACATCAAAGTGTCCATATAAACATGTATTTGGAAATAACATATAAAACATCAAATTGTCCATATTAAATGTAAATCAAAAATACTATATCAAATGTCTCCAGAATAACATGTGTACATAAAATAAAAGGCCATGATCTAATCAGCTACATCCCCCTCCTAATCTTGGATGTCCCCATAAGGGTCTATCAGCTACATCTGAACCTTGTGTCAAATGATAGTGGACCAAATTATGTACAGACAAATTATATCAAGATACATGTATATAAATCAAATATATATTTAAATTGTAACATACCTAAGACTCAGGACATGTAGGATCTATCAGTGTTTGTAGATTAGCAAAACATAACATACTATCACTCAGACCCTATAACACATACACAAACACACACATATATATAAATTTAAACATATAGACATATTATTTACCATAATTAAAATAAATTTAAACATATAGAGATATTTACCATAGCATCATGTAATGCTCTACTGATCTAACTGATATTTGAATCATGCAATGAAAAAAAACTATCAGCATCCAACTAGATAGTGTGGCCCTGATATGAAAGCATGGAGGTAAATAGACTAGGTTGTCTAGCCATGAAATCCTGAGTAGGGGGGGTGTTGTAGGGTCCTAAGTAGCTAGGGTTGGTGTTGTAGCCTAGGCCTATGTAGCAGCAAGAGCAGTAGAAGGTACAAGAATGTCCTATTGCCTCTGTGAACCCTCTAATCCTATTGTACGTGACAAAATATGACTAATCTGAGAGGGGATGTCACAAAGTGGAATCCCTATGACTATAGATAATGCTCGATATGAATCCAAAAGATCAGATGCTAAACATGATCCCAAATGTCATAATGCATCCACCTCTAAGACTGCAGAAACCTCTAGTGGAGAATATGTCTACTACTCCATATGCATCATCAACAAGTGTGCTAGATGATGTAGTTGTAGGAATGATACCTCAAGACCATAACATATATCTACCACACCAATTAGAAGAAATCTCATGCAATTGTGTGGCGACGGTGGCGATGCTCGAATAAATCTATGTCCTGATTGTATCATCAAGAACACTCTAGCCTGCAGCAACCATCTGTGGACCTCTTGGCATAACCAAAAGGTTTGGACCCACCATGTAATGGGCACCCCTGAATGTCCCAAAAACTAAACCAAATTGCTGAAAGGAATTATGTCAAACAGTTTGCATTCAACTTCTTAAAACCCCTTATAACTCTGGAAATCAAACGTTTATTTGTTTGTTGTGTTTCGTGCATGGAATTGGTATCATAAAACATAAACAAGAAAGAAACTACAACAATATGCAAAGTGGAAATGAACTGCTGCTAATAAAATGTTATTTTCAGAATTCATAAAACCAAATACATGGCAGATTTATCAACTCACTAATTACTTCAGCAATATTGTCATAATACTCCAGCCCATGCTTACGAACTTGCTGCTACAATACTTTGTCCTCCAATCAGTCCACTACCTTCATAATACCATTCCCTCCAAGCGGCATAAGCGTCGGACAAGTAGTGAAGAAGATATGAGCAAAATATCAAATCTGCCTGTAGTCGGAAATGCAACTAAACTGCCTGATAATGAAGCCAATAAGAAAGAATTCCAAAGGCCAAACCCCAAGGGAATGACGTCTAGAATGTTACAAGAGAGGATAGACGTCCTCAAATGCCAAGAACAAAGCTGCAACTCACACACCAATTTCTTCTCATATTCAACTTGTCTAATGAAGCCACAAATGCTTCCTTTTATTCTATTCCCACGGGTCCCCTCAACTCATATGGGCAATGTGGGATAAAAGATGTGTAATATAAAACATATATTAAAATACCCCTTATTTCTCCCTTGGGTACACATCACCATAAAATAAATATTAAAGTAACACTTTAATATTTTACAATTAAATTAGACGTTACTTTAATAAAACTTCAGGCATTAAAATGTATTAGCAATCGGACTCCAAATAATTCGAGTGATAGCTCATCAGAAAGCTCTCACCGAAGAGTATCAAATCCAATCACCAAAATTGACCTACACTGTGTCCTGCCGACTTACTAAAAATAGTAAGTATGCCTGAAACTGAGTAAATCAACTTCGTTTTGGCCCAAACTGGAAATGACTAGGCCAAAACACTCCAAGATCCCATTAAACCCTTCGTTAGCCCTCGGGACCATGTAGAACAAGGCTAACGTGCACACACTTGGTCAACTGCTAAAATGGGGACATTACAGTCCGCCCCCCTTGAAATTGCTTGTCCTCAAGCAATCTCAGTCCAGCCTGTTGAATAACCTGCTCACTCTCCCATGTAGAATCTTCCTCCGGCAGGTCTTTCCATTTGACCAAATACTCCTTCACTATCCTGTTTCTAAGCTTCCTCTCTCTGGTATCCACAATAGCCTCAGGTACTAGCACAAGCTTCCCCTCCTCATCCAAAGGGGGTAAATCTACAGAAGGCACTACACTCTGACCAATGGCTTTCTTAAGCCTAGACACATGAAACACATTGTGCACTCGATTGCCCTCTGGAAGCTCAAGCTCATAGGCGACTTTGCCCACTTTGCGAATCACCCTGTAGGGACCATAAAATCTAGGTTTCAACTTTTTAGCTCCGCTCTTCTTGAGCGATGACTGTCTATATGGTTGTAGCCTCAAGTAAACCATATCCCCTACCTCGAAGCTACGCTCTATTCGGTGCTGATCAACATACAATTTCTGTTGATTCTGGGCCTGTTGTATATTCTCTTTGAGCACTTTCAGGATGTCCTGACTATCCTGCAATAAGTTTTTGGCTTTGGGCACTCTACTGTCCCCCAAAACTAAATCCATGAAGCTAGGTGCTTCATAACCATAGAGTGCCATGAAAGGAGTCATCTTGATGGACATATGATAAGTGGTGTTATAAAAATACTCTCCCATATGCAACCATCTGATCCAAGCCTTTTGTTGTGTAGTTACATAGTTCCTCAAATATCCTTCTGCCCATTTATTCACAATCTCTGTTTGCCCATCTGTTTGCGGATGATAACTAGTGCTAGGTGTAAGATCTGTACCACACAACCTAAACAACTCTTGCCAAAAAAAACTCATAAACTTACTATCCCGGTCGCTAACAATGAATCTGGGCAGCCCATGTAACCTAAATATCTCTTTAAAGAAAAGATCTGCCACCTGTGCTGCTGTGTAAGTGGATGGAATAGCAAAGAAGTGAGCAAACTTCGTCAAGCGGTCCACCACCACATAGATGCAATCCCTTCCCTGCACTCGTGGTAAACCAGTGATGAAGTCCATCGAAATACTTTCCCATTTCCTATCAGGAATGGGCAAGGGCTATAATAAACCTGCAGGAAATGTGTGTTCTCCCTTATTCTGTTGACAAACCATACACTCCCTGACATACCTCTGAACATCATCCTTGAGCCCTTTCCATGAAAACTGCTCTCGGATCTGCCTGTAGGTCTTGAAGACCCCCGGATGTCCTGTTGTGGGTGCATCATGAAATGCCTTCAATATCGCCTCTCTCAAATGTGATGACGGAATCAAATAAACCCTGTCCTGAACTCTGATCAATCCATCTATCACCTCATAGCGATCATCCTGTATGGTACCTGAAATCAATCCAGAAGCCCAAGCATCTCCGACATACTTTGCTATAATCCGATCTCTCCAATCTCCTGAAATCTCTGCCAGAGCACATAAGTGAGGTCTCCGAGATAAGGCATCAGCCACCACATTTTTCTTACCTTTGACAAACTCTATGTCAAAGTCATAAGCCTGCAATTTAGTCACCCATTTTTGTTGCCGGTCATTAAGATCACGCTGGCTCATGAAGTATTTAATACTATTGTGATCAGTCTTGATCACAAAACGTCCACCTACCAAATATGATCGAAATTTGGCCAATGCATGCATTATGGCCAACATCTCCCAGTCATAGACAAAATAACTTTTCTCAACTCCTCGGAGCTTCCTACTCTCGAATGCAATGGGATGCTTCTCTTGCATCAATACTGCTCCAATCCCATCACCTGATGCATCACAATAAAGCTCAAAAGGCTTGGTGAAATCCGGTAGAGCTAGAACTGGACATGAAGACATTACCTGCTTGAAATGCTCAAAACACCTCTGTGTTGCCCCTGTCCACACGAAGGCTCCTTTCCTGGTAAGATCTGTCAAGGGTGTAGCAATCTGTGAGAATCCCTTAACAAACCTTCTATAAAAACCACATAAACCAAAGAATCCCTTAAGCTGTGTAAGGTTTGTGGGAGTAGGCCACTCTACAATAGCTCTAATCTTTTCGGGATCAACCCGAACGCCATCTGCACTAATGATATGCCCCAGGTAAAGGAGCTCAGTCATGCCAAACTCACATTTAGATTCCTTGGCATACAATGACTCTCTCTCCAGAATAGATAACACCTCCTCCAGATGATGTAAGTGCTCCTCCCAGGTCTTACTGAAGACCAAGATGTCATCAAAGAAGATCAAGACAAATCTCCTCAGCTGCTTCCTGAATACCTGGTTCATACAACTTTGAAATGTAGCAAGTGCATTCGTTAGACCAAATGGCATAACCATGAACTCAAAGTGGCCATAGTGACATCGGAAGGCTATTTTCTCAATGTCCTTTGCTCTCATCCTGATCTGATGGTATCCGGATCGCAAATCAATTTTGGTGAAGAAGCATGCCCCATGCAACTCATCAATCAGCTCATCAATCCTAGGAATGGGATACCTATTTTTAATTGTTTTCTTATTCAGTGCCCTGTAATCGATGCACATGCGCATTGTCCCATCCTTCTTCTTTACCAATACTACTGCTGAAGCAAAAGGGCTCTTACTAGGCCTGATATGCCCCATCTCCAACAAATCCTTAATCGCCTTCTCTATCTCATCCTTGTGTTTCTTAGGATGATGATAGGGAGTAATCATAACTGGTTTGGCTCCCTCCTCGAGCTCAATAACATGTTCCATCCCTCTGTCAGGAGGAACCCCATGAGGAATATCGCTAAATACTTTAGCGTGTCTATCAAGTATCTTCTGGACATCTAGTGGATGACTCTTTTCTTGTGGCTCTGGTGAAGTTGGCATAATGTAGCACTCTGCCGCCCACTCTATGTCATCATGACGAAAAAGTCTCTGCATTCTCCTCACGGACACTATTCTGCAACCTCCATCTGAAAGCCCTCTAAGTACCACAGTTCTCCCCTCATGCTGGAATCTCATCTCCAATTTCGCTAGATTGAGTGTGAACTCAACTAGTGAAGCCATCCATGTCATGCCGAGGATGACATCATAATCTCCCATGTCCACAACATAGAACTCATCTTCCAACTCGTAGCCATCTCCAAACCTGATGCGAAGATTAGATATCTTCCGAGTGCATAATAACTTATCACCGTTAGCCACCATGACTCTAAACCCATCATGCTCCTCTGTCTGTAACCCTCTCCTGGCTACCAACTGTGCATCTATGAAGTTATGTGCAGCCCCAGTGTCAATAAGAGATATCACTTTCTGCCCCTGGATAGTACCCCTGACCTTAAATGTGATTTCCTTTTGGGCCCCTGTCAAGCGTGCCAACGATCTATCATCCTTAGGAATGTTGCTCTCCTCTATAGTGTTACCCTCATCTGAATCGGAGTGCTGATCCTCCCCTTCTGACTCTGACTCTTCTACTGAAAAATACTCCATTTGATTTGCCTTAGCCTTGAGAGAACATTTATGAGATAAGTCCCAAGGCTCTCTACAATGGAAGCACAGCTTCTTCTTTCGAAGTTCATTCAAGGTTTCATTGTCTAGTCCTTTTGATCCTTCTTTGGGTTTGCTATACTCTTTCTGAAATGATTTTTTGTCTTTGTCCTTGCGGTAGGAAGAATCTGTTGAATGGTTTTTTCCTTTGTATACCGAAGGGGCTAAATCTCATGCCATTTTAGTTGCTTCAGCTAATGTGAGTGGATCATGTCCCTTCACCCAACCTCGTAATGGATCAGCAAGACCATCACAAAATAACACCACCAATCTCCTAGGAGAGATATCAATAACAAGTACAGACAAGCGCTGAAACTCGGCAATGTAAGCATCCACAGAACCTGACTGTTTTAACTGTGCTAGCTCCTTGAAATGTAACTCGGGATCCTTAGTGTCAAATCTCCCAATCAATGTTTCGGTGAATTCCTCATAGGATGTAATCTGATTATGCCCCAAAGTCACCATGCCATGATGCCACCATTCATGTGCAATGCCATCCAAGTGGATAGCCGCATACTTGATAGCCTCCTCCTCAGGCATAGGATTAAGCTGCAAGTATGTATCTACCTTCTGCACCCAAGCTCGTGCAGTCATCTTCCCTGAAGCATCATAATAAGGTAAAAAAAGTTTTCCAACTTTCTTCCTCAGCTCAAAGTTTTGATTCCTCCCTCCTGCTTTAGGCATGTGTCTCATCCTCAAGTCCATATAATCTCTAAGAGAAATATCCGCCTGAAACTCTGGTCCACTAGCCTCCCAGTCCCTCCTGAACTGATCCTGTAACTTGGTAATCTGCGGTTCATTTACTGGATGAACCGGATCTCTGGGTGGAAAAGTGGGTAGAAGAGGTCTCGAGCTCACAGTCCGTGCTGGGCGTGCAACGTGTCTAAAGTTATCAGCCTCATTCCCATTGTTTCCGTGTCCATTATTACCATTAATGTTATTCTCAGGACCATTGTTGTTGCCTTGGCCTTCATGGTTATTGTTTCCCCTGTTGTTATTGTTTCCCTCATTGTTATTGTTTCTATTGTTGGCATCACCTGGATTAATATTGACACCCATCTGTCTAGCCATGAGCTGCAACATCATGTCCATTCGCCTATTCTGCTCCTGCTGCATACACTGCCCCTGCTCTAATGTATCTAGTAACTGTCAGAACAGTACCTCCCCTTGATCTGGACCAGCATTTCTGCCTCCGCCTAATCCTGTATTCCTGTCATCTCGATCACCCATATTATTGTCCTGATCACAGAATATCTCCTCTGTGTCTGTATGGTTGAATTCAATGTCCCCCTGCACGGATGTACTAGACTGTTTGCTTTGCAAGTCTGAAATCCTATTTTGTCTTGCTCTGGTATTGCGGAAATTATAAGACCCCTGTCGCATGCTCAAACATAAATGCTTAGCCTGTGTTTTTTTTACTTACTTTTTCCCTCTATCCGGCTGTTCCAAATTCCCTATAAGACCTCCACAGGATGGCAGGACTTATAGCTCTGATACCACTGTAATGGGCACCCCTGAATGTCCCAAAAACTAAACCAAATTGCTGAAAGGAATTATGTCAAACAGTTTGCATTCAACTTCTTAAAACCCCTTATAACTCTGGAAATCAAACGTTTATTTGTTTGTTGTGTTTCGTGCATGGAATTGGTATCATACAACATAAACAAGAAAGAAACTACAACAATATGCAAAGTGGAAATGAACTGCTGCTAATAAAATGTTATTTTCAGAATTCATAAAACCAAATACATGGCAGATTTATCAACTCACTAATTACTTCAGCAATATTGTCATAATACTCCAGCCCATGCTTACGAACTTGCTGCTACAATACTTTGTCCTCCAATCAGTCCACTACCTTCATAATACCATTCCCTCCAAGCGGCATAAGCATCGGACAAGTAGTGAAGAAGATATGAGCAAAATATCAAATCTGCCTGTAGCCGGAAATGCAACTAAACTGCCTGATAATGAATCCAATAAGAAAGAATTCCAAAGGCCAAACCCCAAGGAAATGACGTCTAGAATGTTACAAGAGAGGATAGGCGTCCTCAAATGCCAAGAACAAAGCTGCAACTCACACACCAATTTCTTCTCATATTCAACCTGTCTAATGAAGCCACAAATGCTTCCTTTTATTCTATTCCCACGGGTCCCCTCAACTCATATGGGCAATGTGGGATAAAAGATGTGTAATATAAAACATATATTAAAATACCCCTTATGTCTCCCTTGGGTACACATCACCATAAAATAAATATTAAAGTAACACTTTAATATTTTACAATTAAATTAGACGTTACTTTAATAAAACTTCAGGCATTAAAATGTATTAGCAATCGGACTCCGAATAATTTGAGTGATAGCTCATCGGAAAGCTCTCACCGAAGAGTACCGAATCCAATCACCAAAATTGACCTGCACTGTGTCCTGCCGACTTACTAAAAATAGTAAGTATGCCTGAAACTGAGTAAATCAACTTCGTTTTGGCCCAAACTGGAAATGACTAGGCCAAAACACTCCAAGATCCCATTAAACCCTTCGTTAGCCCTCGGGACCATGTAGAACAAGGCTAACGTGCACACACTTGGTCAACTGCTAAAATGGGGACATTACACACCATTTCCTATTTTTTAATGGGTGTAGGAGTGTCTGTGAGTCTAAATCTATTTGAAAGTCTCCCTAGACCCTGCCCAACATGCCCTAGATAATTTGTGTAGTCAATATCATAATGTAAATGAAATTTTGCAAATAATTGTTTGCAGAAATACAGAGGGAAGTCATCCTTCTGTGGCCATCTATGATGATTTGCCAACCAGCAAGGATACATGAATGGTGTGATGAGATCATCAGTACACTTCATCATAGAGTAGCCTCTAACTCTATCTCTATAAGATGGAAACATGGTCTTCGCCATGGTAGTGGAAACCTCAGTGTCAACCTGTCTATACTTCACAATGCCAGTGACACTATGAGATAGAGAAGAATAAAATGTCTCAATGCTAATATCATCAAAAGGGTTGTATGATTCAATGGTTTGAATCATACGGAACAACTCCTCTCGCATTGCTATGATCTTCTCCCTATTAGGGAGGGTGGTAGAAGAGGGAAGTGAGGTGTCCAAAACCTCTATAGCACAAGATAATCTCACAAGTGTATCTTTGAATAACCACTCTCTATCCTCAGTGGAGGATGTCGATCTGTGTGCTATGCCAAACTCAACACTTTGACCCCCTCTATGGACACTAGCATCCCCTGAGGATGCAGGATCATGATCCTTAGAACCAGATGCCATAATGTATATATGTATATAATGTATGAGGATATGAGTGTGAAGCTCCAAAACTAATAAATATCTACAGATCTGTAGGCACATGCATATATATATATAATTAAAAGTTAAATTTAATTTGAAACACACGTACATATAAATGCACAACATTAAATGTATGGTGTTATTCAATTGAATGTAATGTATGCATTTTAAAACAAATTATCTTAGAGACCATGTCTAATGTATTTTAACGTGTTCATATGCAAATGTGAAAAATAAATATTCACGTACATGTACATGTATATATGATAAAAAAATAAAATTTCAAGTTATTAAATTATAACTATGTGTACACATGTATATGCGATAAAAAAATAAAATTCTTGACTAAATAAGATTTTGATGTAACTATAGGGTTAAAAAAAAATTCTAAATTTCATATAAATGTAAAAGTGTTTCTAAGTTTCATATAAACGTACATTTGACCTAATGTTTTTCTACATTTTTACCTAATGTTTTTCTGCATTTTTTCACTAATATTTTTTTACATTTTTGCCTAATGTTTCTCTACAATTTTTAACTAATTTTTTTTGCATTTTTACCTAATGTTTTTCTACATTTTTGACTAATGTTTTTCTACATTTTTTAACTAATTTTTTTTTTACATTTTTGCCTAATATTTTTCTACATTTTTAACTAATGTTTTTCTACATTTTTACTTAATGTTTGACTACATTCTTGCTTATGTTTTAAATAATTTACTATCAAATCTAAAAAATAATTTAAATATATTAAAAAATTAACAAATCTAAATAATTCACTCATAAAATATGTAAAAAATAATTAATTTAAGTACCATTAACATTTACTAATCAAAAAACACATTAAATTTTTTTTTAAATGGAAAAAAAAACCAACTAACCTGTTACGGTTGAAACACCTAGACCGCTCTCCGAGAAGCTGGGAACTGTGATAGTCAAAATGATAGCCACAAAGGATTTTTTGGCGCTTTTATAAAAAGTTAGTGTTTTGACCAAAACCCTTTCGGTTGGAACCCTTCCAACCGAAATGGTACATGCCACATTGGCACAAAAAAATGCCACATATGTATGGTCGAAACTATTTTGACTGAAATATTTATGACCGAAACTGTTCCAGCCAGAATGCCTGTTGATATCACCAAATGTGACACAGGTTTGTGCTTCCACCCTACAATGATTGTTATCAAGAGGGAGACATATGTTAGCATGAGTTGAGGTGTTGCTACTAAAAAATAATATGTAGTGAATTACAAAGGGAGTATCTTGAGCATTCATGGATGAGAATCAAAATAAAACTATGAAAGAGAGAACACAAAGATAGAGGGAGATAACAATATAAGTATTGAAGATTTTGGATTGTATGGTAACTAGTGAAGTATGTGAGGTGTTTTCATCAATGCCAAAGAAATATATTGTTAGAAGTTACAATTGGAGCAATTTGTACATTGTCATTGATGTCAAACCTATTGGTAAGACATAATGTCAAACCTTCTAGAGAGACATTTTACTAACAGAGTAGAGTGCCATATCATTTGATTAATGAAGAGAATTTGAAAAGAAGAGATAGCAAGGTAAGATAGTGAGTGATGTTGAGTGTTGAGAAAGTTAAGTATTATGTAATTACAATGGGCACTTAATAAGTTAGTCCTTGACAAGATAATGTGTTGTTCAATCAATACATGAAGTAAAGAAGAAAGTTAGATGAAGCTTAGAGTTGAAACAAGTTAAAGGGATAAGCTTGATCGAGTATCAGTTTTGGTCGGTCAATGAAGGATATGAAGAAAAAGATTAAGGAAATTAAATATAAGCCAAACAAAATATTTCAAGCTAAGGGCTAGTTATTCCTGAACAAATACATGAAGTGATGCTAGCGATTCAGCGTAGTAATGGTCGAGTGAACCTGTTGATGATGAGAGAGATAATATAGTGTGTGTCAAGCTACACAATGATGACTGATAAAAAGAGCACATCAATTCTTGAGTAACAACAATAGTTCCAATTTGAGAAAGAATTGAATTTTCATTTGAATTAGTCAAAGTGCATCGAAGATAAGGATTAATAAGCTAGTGTATTTAATGCACAAGGCGATTTTATTTAGTGATCAAAGGCAAGGATTTAACTAGAAGTTTCTAGAAGAAGCAAAACATAGAGATGGAAAGATTTGATAAATTTGACCTAACCCTAAGTTCAAAATGTGATGTTTAAGTCAAAAAATATCAAAATTGCCTATTTAAGGAGGCGTAAGAGATGTTTTCTAAGGTTTTTTTTTTTGTTTATGGGTGATCTTAACAAGAAGTTGTGAAGAGAAGAACAACATATGTGAAGTGTGAAGTGTTTGGTGAAGAGTGCTTGCTTGAGGAGTGTTGATTGATGAAATTATAAACAAGATAACAAGATACTGAGAGGGGGGGCGGGTGAATCACAATTTTAAGCTCTTTTACTTTTCAACAATTTATTCACACATTCATTAATTATCTCGTGCATGTAAAACTTGTAATAATAAAATTGTTGTAACATGTAAATATGATCTATCACATGTGTGAAAATAAACACATAACACAATATTTGTTATCCAAAAACCCTCCAAGGTGAAGGTAAAACTAGGGTGGGGATGACACCCACAAATCTTCACTACTACAATAAAGTTAATCTACTAGGGTTACAATATTTGGTCATAATATATGATCTAACTTGTGAGGGGTCTACCCTATTAAAAGCATTTGAGATTGCTAGATCTCACCTTGTTAGAAGATTTAACACTTACAATAAAGTAAGGACTTTATTAGGAGATTTACAAAGATTTGTTAATACCACTCTATTAAGAGATTTACCCTAATTCAAGTTGGTTAGAACTAATTCAGTACCTGACTCTTGGTATGCTTTGTAAGCTGATTTTGAATCTTCTCCTTACTAACTGGTCATCTCTTCTAATTTGATAATACTTTTCTTCCCCTTCACTACTTTGATTAGGTCACTTTCTTTGTTAAGAGATAGCAGAATACTTTCACTGATTTATGATCTAAACTTGATCTTTCACTTCACCATTCACATATTACTCCTTGTTTTCATATACACTCTTCTCCTCTCATCTCATTTCCACATGATCTAGGTTAAGATCTTCTCTATTTAAAGAGTTTCGTAAAGAGTTTTATAGATGCTTACATGATTATCTTCTCCATCTGAGTCATTGATCACAAAACATAAGGATTTGTGATCTACGTCATTAACACAAAAAACTCTCTATAACAAACTCTACATATATTAACTTTTGCTTCCATGTTAGCTTGAAGATGATTTATCTCAAAACCTATATCATTCTTGAGCTTCATGTAAACTCTGCATTGCTTGACCTTTATTGTTTTCTCATACTTGACATTGTTGTTGCTCAGTCTGTACTATTCTCGACATATACTATGTATCTCAGTACTTGTATGCTTGAAACTACTCGATTGATGTTGATCTCAGCTTGTATAGAAAATACTCAGTGACCATACACTTACTCAACTCCTATAGAGCTCGGTACATACTTATTATGTACATGAATTGGCCTATATATAGTAGCTCAGTCGTAGTAATGATCATTTGACTTTTTTTTGTTAAAGTAAAGCATTAATTTAATTTCATTTATTAAATTTGTTTTATTACCTTCTTAAGATTTCACTTTATGCACCTTTTGTAATCATATTTAATAATTAATTAGTAATTATTAAGTAGCATTTACCTTTTAGGTTACCATTTTCTAGTTTCAATCTCCTTTTATAAGGATAGATCATTTATAAGTATCTGGAATTTCATTTCTAAGAATACAATTTTCATATTCTTAGAGAAAAACCCTTGCCTCCTCTCATTTTTTTTCTTCTGTGATATGTTTTTTACATGCAAGTATTGTTTGGCTTTGTAGATTTGTATTTCTCAAATCCTTCATGGTATCAAATCCAGATCTGTGAAAAAGGAGAACAAGGGTTTGACAGGATAGATCTAGAGTTTTTCAAGTTTTTCTTTTGAAAACAGGGGGTCACTCATTTTTAGAGTAATTTGAGGCCAAACAAACTTCACAGATGGATTCAGAAGGCATCAAAACCCCTATTTTCATATAAAGTTTGTCAATTTTGGACAATGTTGATCTGAGAGGCAAATAATTTTTTTCCCAGCAAGACCATACGACCTCTGCATGCACTTTGAGGCATTATTTTGTTAAAAAAATTGTTAAATTTTTTTTTTGGGCCACCGTGATTAAAAAAAATTGTTGGTAGTCATTAAAACGACTAGCAATTGTGGTAACCGCTAACTGTGATTACCGCCAATCTCACAAACTATTATGGCTCAGTGACCACTAGCCTCCTCCACTGCCTCCCATGAGTGGCTTTGCCGCCATCCACTTGCACTGTGCTTGGCCACTGCTCTACAATGCCACCTCGAGGTCACGCTCTGCAACACCACCATGTTGTCTCTGCTTGCTACCATCGCCAACAGCACAACCCAGCCTCCACCACCACTCCACTCTAGTGGTTATGAATTTTTTTTTAGTAAATTCTTTATTATGTGCTTTTGGGGGCCCTGTTAGTTTTTTCGAGATATCTTGGGCATACATGGGTCTTTTTTCGATCCAAAATAAGCATTGGAAAGCTAGTTCCAAGATAGAGACAATAGTATAGGAATTCTTGGGTTTTGATGCAGTTTGGTTTCTTATTTAGGTAGTCAAAACTAGGTGTTCTATTTTTCACTCCAGAGGGCATATCTTTGAGCATCCCAACTCTATTTTTTGAAAAAGTTATATTTTTGGAAAGCTCACTCAGTTCTCTTTCTAAAAATGTTGGTTTTTCTTCTAGATTCTATTCCAAGCTCTTTCTATTATGGTCTTTACTTTATTGTACTATGGTAGATATCTTGAGTGTTTCAAGATTGGAGATCATTTTTGTAGCATGGGATTTCTACTTTTTGGCTATACTATCTGTTATAACAACTCTATGCCCTTTCTGATCATTGTTGATATCATTTGTAAGCACATTTATGCAAAAGCACTGAGATAAAATGTCACTCCTTTCATTTCAAGATCTTGATCATCATTGTGACTTATTGTACTTGCACTACATTATCAAGTACCATGGGGAGATAGTTTTTTTCCTTTTATTATCATCTTCCTTTGTCAAGTAAGTGTCCCTTTCATGACATTAGCCCCATGATGTGTCGATGACACGTGTCTTTATAAGTGTCTATACCTCTTCCTAACTCTCAATGTTCTTGGTTCTTTCTTTTTTGCAAATGTTATTTGTCCACTTTCTCAATTGCCTGTCACCTCACCCTTGTCAGCATTAGGGGGTTCTTCTATTATTTCTCATGCTTCTTGGTTCGATCGATCAACACTTCAAGATTTTTTGTTTCATGCCATCTATATCTTCGAGCTCAGTTGTTTGCATTTGTGTGCCTCCTGATTTGATGCAGATTATAGCCTTGTCTACCTAGTCAGGTTCTATTTTAGTGGAGGTTCTTCAGATTAGTAGTTACTTTTGACAGAGCTTTGTGACTTCTTCATGCTTCAATGATGTTTCTTCATGATTGCTCTTTGTTCCTATTTTTTGGAATAATCCTCTAATTGGAGAATTTTGTAGTCCTTCACTAGGTTTTCAGCTATCTCTTTTTGTTGTAGATTTTTTTCCACTGGGTTTTCTTTATTTCTCTATTTCATAGAGATTTGGTTATGATTGGTTACCTTATTAGGCTTTATTGTTGCAACCCAAGTTTTCTTTTAGCATTGCATTATAGTTTCCTTGCTCTTTCTGCATTGTTTGTAGTTGTAATGTTGCTCATCTTAAGGGGGTTGTTAGAGTAAAGCATTAATTTCATTTCATTTATTAAACTCACTTTATTCCCTTCTTAAGATTTCACTTTATGCACCTTTTGCATTCATATTTAATAATTAATTAGTAATTATTAAATAGCATTTACCTTTTAGGTTACCCTTTGTTCCTTTTAGGTTACCCTTTTCAGGTTTTGATCTCATTCTATAAGGATTGATAGTTGGTAAGTATCTTAAATCTTCTTCATTTTTGAGAATACAATTTGCATATTTTTAGAGCAAAACCCTTGAAACCTCTCGTCTTTTTCTTTTGTGACAAGTCTTTTACATGCAGGTATTCTTCGAGCTTTGTGGATTTGTATTACTCAAATCCTTCATGCCTAGTAAATGAGTAAGTGTTTGACACTAATAGATAATAATATTTAGAGATACCAATAGAGGAGATGCCAAGAAGATCAGTGATGGAGATGTCAATGGAGCCTAGTTAATGAACTAGCATATGAGCGAATGGAGATATAAATTTTCAAAATGAGATGTACTTAATAGATCAAACCTACTATTACATTATAACCATTTTATCGATCAAAATCCTTTAATAAAGGTTGACCTAACAATTATTTTGTAAATCCTTTAATCAAGGTGACATTCTAATAGAATGATCCAAAGTCCTCTAACAAGGCCACTCCTAACAGGGTGATTAAATCCTTTAATAGGGTCACATTTAACAATGTGTTGTATACACTTTAATAGGGTTAGCTCTTAACTGAGCTCACTTCATAAGAGTAAAAAATTAGTAGCATGTTACTTGGAGGTTTTTCCCAAATTGGGTTTCCACATTAAATCCTAGTGTCAAAGCATTATTTTTTATGTGTGGATGTTATTGTTGTGCATGCTATTTTTTTATAGTAGTTTGTAACGCCTTGCCAAGGGACCCCAAAGAAATGACCTAAAGTTTTACTAAGTTTTCCAAAAAAACTTATATATATATATATATATATATATATATATATATATATATATATATATATATATATAGCTTTTACAATATTAGCCTGATAGGAACAATAAGTTTAACCATACAAATTTCTAATTTAAAATTTTCTTTTTATTTCCAACCCTTCCCAAAACAATTACTAAATTCTTTAATCTACAAAAAAAAAATAAGGGTTTCTGATTACTTTTCCCATCTCTACTCATGCAGAAGACATTGGCTAACATTTAACTATTTACAATATTGAAATGTTTAAGTATTCATCACAGAGAAATTTGAATTCACAATCCATAGGCACAAAGAAGATAGGGAAGGAAAATTTGTGTAATAATTAGTGATCAAAACACAAGACCCTACCTAAACTTGATGCTAATACGCAACCACCCGAAGATTGTGAGAGAATTTGCTTCTATTCAAAAATCTCTCTCTGAAACTTTTCCAGAAAATTCCCTTCTAGAATTCGCTTTCAATTTTGCTTCCAAAATTTACGACCCAATTCCTCTCCTTCGAAAATGAACCCCCAAATTGAGATAAAGAGTCCTCTCCTTAAATCGGGGCACTAATTGTGTGTTCACCCGAGAGAACTCCTTGCTCACAACCCTTAACTCAATACTAACTTTTATTTATCTTTCCTTTATCTTGCATTAATCTTTTTCATGCACATTTATGAATTATTAAATTACTTTATTTAATTTTCCACTTGACTTCATTTTCAATTAATTTATTAATTTTCAAGCTCATGTGCACTTTATGCAATTAAAATATCTTTATTAAATTCACATGATTTATCTTTTAATTTAATTTCTTATATTTTAATCTTATGCACGCATCATGCGAACTTAAAAATTTTATTAAATTAATATCTTTTCACTTAAAACTTAAATAATAATAATATTTAGCATTTATTTAAAAATGAACTCTAAATATATTATTAAATTAAATAAATATTAATCACGTTCTCAAATTATCCTTGTAATTTTTATCTTCGAATTTAATTCTTTTTATTTAATTAATTTTTGAATTAATTAAATATTAAAATATCATAATAATTTTTCATTTAATTAAATCATTAATTTAATCTTTTAATTAGACTTAATTAATAGAAAATTCACCAAAGACTCATGAAGTAAAATACGAAAACCCATCCTAGTAAAGCACACACAAAATCAAACTAAAGGGTTAAAATCATGAATTAATGTTATCTGACACATTCAAAGGGTTCACGACTCAGATACTTGTCTCAATTATCAATTAGGACAAATGGCTCAAAGGTTTAGGATTTGGACTTAAGGATCTATCTCCCCTCTCTTACCATTGAGATAATGCGATAGGGTAAGCTCATCCTATCAATTCAGGGAAGTCGATACCCAGTACCTGCAACCTACATAAAATCCACGCATGTAGATACACAATATATACTAAGCTAAATAGGCAATGGTAGGAAGTGGTGCATCATGTAGATCTCATCTAGTAGGTGACTACAACTCCCTTCCTTAACCACATTAGAAACGCCATACATAAAGAAAACAAACACGCACACCATACACATGCAGTATGGGGTAAGTATCCATAAGAAAACACATGATAATAAACCATCTAACTAATCATCATCAATAACTACAAACACTGTAATAAACATCATGCATACATGAAATATAGAGTACCAAGTAATCTCATCATATAATCAACTAAATGTAAAATAATATCTAATGATCTCAAAATAATACTACTAGTAATCAAGCATAAAACTAGCCTAAAAGAGTTTGGCAATGATAGCAAAATGTAACTAAGGGGAAGGCACTACATAGTTTATTTACTGGAAGTTGACACATATAGAAACAAAGAGATAAGAAATTTCATGAAAAGTGAAATTGTTGATGATATGCTATATAGACCGAGTGGGTATCTGAGAATGATTAAGTTGTTTAAAAATTAGTAAAAGTTGAATTGGTACATCTAGACCTAAGGATAACTAACTCACCCACCCCGTCGCCCCCACCCACCTCAGTTATTGTAAATCATTATAACACTATCTTGGTGCCTACAAATGTTAGTTTTCTTACTTGTTTAGTTTCTAATTTCTCCTTTGGGATTGGTCCTATATTTTGTAATAAATATCCTATCAGTCAAAATCATGGTCTTCATGGTTATATGTCTTGTTGGAAATCACAATTAGAACAATTATTATGTTTTCATTGATGTCAAACCTACTAGTGAGACATTTGATAACATTGTAGAGGGTCATATCTATTTATTGATGAAGAGGACTTGAAATGAGGAGATAGCAAGGTGATAGTCAAGTTATTAAGAAAGAGAAGTTGAGTATCATGGAATTATAATGGGTACTTGATAAGTTAGTCTTTTCCAAGATAATACGTTTTTCCATCATTACATGAAGTTAAGAAGACAAGTGAATTGATGCATGAGTGAAATGACAAGTAGTTGAGTAAAAATCTAAGCTTGACTGAGTACTAGTGTTGGTAGGTCAATAAAGAAAATGAAGTAAAACATTAAGGAACTTAAAAAGAAGTTGAACAAACTATATAAGTTGAGTGATAGTTATGGCCAAACAAGTTGATGAAGAAAATGTTAGTATTGATCGAGCACCAGTAACAACCAAGTAGGATAGTGAATGTCAAGCAAGATATAATAGTGTGTCCAAGCTAAACAGTGATGACCAAGCAAAAGAACTTATTGATTTTCAAGTGACAGCAAAAGTTACAGTTTGTGAAAGAATTCACATATGAGGTTGACATAGTTGAAATTTTGGACTAGTCAAAATGCATAGATGATAAGGATTGATGAAATGGTGTATTTAATGCACAAAGATAGTTTTTAATGCGATCAAAGGCAAGGACTTGATGAGAAGTTTCCAGAAGGGAGAAAGAGAACATAATGATGGATGGATTTGATGAATCAGACCTAACCATAACATCTACGAAGATGTTTAAGTGTAAAAAGATCAAAATTACCTATTTAAGGAGGCATAAGAGATGTTTTCTAAGGTTGGTTCATCTTTGATTGTCAATTTTAAGGAGAACATGTGAAGATAAGAGCAACAAATGAGAAGTGAAGAGATTATTGAAGTGTGATTGTTTAAAGGGATGCCAAGAAGATTAGTAATGGGGATGATAATGGAGACTAGTCAATGAACCAAAAAATGAAAAAATGGAGATCTAAATTTGCAAACTGAGTTGTATTTTATAAATCAAACCTACTATTGTATTCTAACCATTGTGCCAGTCAAAATCCTTTAATCAAGGTTGACCTAACAGTCATTTTGTAAATCCTTTAATCAAGGTGACATTCTAATGGAATGATCTGAAATCCTCTAACAAGGCCACTACTAATAGGGTGATTAAATTATTTAGTAGGTTCACACCTAATAGTGGGTTTTATAACCTTTTTAATAGGGTTAGATCTTAACTGAGCTCACTTTAGAAGATTGAAAAAGTGGTAGCATGTTACTTAGGGTTTTTCCCAAATTGTGTTTCCATGTTAAATCCTAGTGTCAAAGTGTCATTTACTTGTGTGAATATTATGTTATGCATGTTATTTTTATAATTTTTTATTTTACTATTATTCAAAACACATACACATAATAGGGAGTTAAAGAATATTAAGTTGTTGATGATATGCTATATAGACCGATTTGTTTAATGAGGTCATTTGAAGTTGTTAAAAGTTAAATTGGTACATATGGATCTAAGGATAATTGATTTACCCCCCTCTTAATTATTCTAATCATTCTAATAATTGGTATCAAAAAATTGGTTCTTGTAAGGAATGTTTGAAGGGACTTGTAGCTAAACATCAAGATGTAGAAGAGAGATATATCCAAGCTAAATGAGAAGAAATTTCGTCCATGACATGAGATTGCACTTATCTAGTACTGGAGATTCTACATCACACTCCCTGGAAAATGAATATATTGAGGTACCTAGACCTTTGATAGTTGAATAAATGAAAGAGAAGGAGCACAACTAAATGATGATTGAGCTAGCAGCAACCCTAGGTTGTGTTGAATTTGATGATGTGAAGGATTGCACTACTACAAAGAAAATGTGGGACAATTTGGCACAAATCCATGGAGGAGACGAAAATTTATTGAGAGCTAAGGTGGAAAGATTAAGAGGCAAGCTTGTTGATATGAGAATGAAAGAAGGATAATCCATTGCACAATATTATGGCCAAATCAAGAGGTGGTGAATGCTATTGAAGGTATTGGAGGAATTATATTTAAAGAGACTATGATAAACAAGGAATTGAGAAATTTACTTCATGTTTATGCTATAAGTATTTCTGCAATACAAGAGATGAGATGTATACATGGTATTGATTAGAATTTGGATGGTATAGTTGGTAGACTCATTGCATTTGAGTTGTCAAATTTGATAATTATTCATGTGCTAGTGTTGAATCTTCCTTTATAGCTCAACTAACCCTTGATGCATCTAAGAGAAAGAAGAAGAGTAGACATGTGGAAAGTGACAGTGAATCTAACTATTATCTTGATGAATTTGAAGCATTGTTGGTGAGAAGACAACCAAGAGGAAAAGACAAATACAAAGCTAAACTCGCTATAATTTGTTTTACATGTAACAAATTTAGTCATATTACAACAATGTGTCCTATTAGAGATGAGTACGAAGAAAGTAAATACTTCAAGAACTGAGGAAGGAGAGATAATAGAGACAACTTAGGTAACAAAGACTACAAAGATAAAGGTAAAAAATCTTGTTAAATTATTCAAGAAGATGGTTCTTATAGTATTTTTTATGATCATGATGAAGAATTTGTTAATGTTGCAATGAAACATTATTCTAATGAAGATGAGAAAAATGAATTGATTTCACATGTGATTAAGAATGATAAATGGATAATTGATAGTGGTTGCTTGCATCATATGACCGATGATACAAGTTTGAGAATCTAGAACATTATAATGGAAGAGTGTTAATTTTGGAAATGATGCACCATGTTATGTGAAAGGTAAAGGATCAATTATACTAAATGATAAGATTAGATGTGACAATGCATATTGGGTTGATGGTTTAAAATATATCTTGTTGAGTGTGGCACAGTTGATCAGTTTAAGCTACTAAGTTGAATTCTAAAACAAGAAGGAAAATATATATACTATCAGTGAACTAATTGGAACTTGAGATAAAACAAGAGGTAGCTTGTCCTATCTAAAGATACTTCTCTATTTTCAAAATTTGAAGATATTTGGCTATGGTATAAGAGGCTATATCATGTGAACTTTGATAATTTGGTTAGCATTAGTAAGATGGAAATAGTTAGAGGGTTACCAAGATTAAGAAAACTTGAGAAAGTGATGTACAAACAATGTCAAAAGGTTAAAATAACAAAGTCTAGTTTCAACAGTGAGACCTATTCTAGTGATGATATTTTGGAGTTGGTTCATATCGATTTATGTGGTCTTATTGAAGTGCAAATTTACTATGATGACAAATATTTTACTCTATTTTTTGTTGAATTTTTCTAGAATGATGACTGTGATGTTTTTAAAAGAAAAAACTAATGCATGTTTAAGTGGTATTTAGCTAGAGTTGAAAAGGAAACATGAAAGAGTCTAAAGTGCTTGAGATCAAATAGAGGAGGTGAATTCATATAAGATGAGTTCAACATATTCTATAATGACAAAGGAATCAAGAGACAAATGAGTGCACTAAGGACTCCACCACAAAATAGAATAGCTAAAAGAAGGAATATATTAATTATGGACTGTGCAAAGACATTGATAATGAAGAATAATGTTTCATAGAAGTATTAGAGAAAAGCTATAAGTACTGCACTCTATACTCTAAACCAAGTTCAAGTGAAGAAAGGTACAAAAAAAAAAACCTTTTGAACTTTGGTATGGCTATGCACCTAATGTGAATTATTTCATAGTTCTTAGAAGCAAGTATTACATATTGAAAGATGCAAGAAAATGAAAACGTGATGCAAAGAGTGATGAAGTTATATTTCTAGGATATTCCACTAAAAGAAAGGCTTATAAGTGTTTGAATTTTCACACTAAAGAAATTATGGAAAGTGCAAATGTTAGAGTTGATGAATTTGGAGAAAAGAATGAAGAAGAATGCAAGAAAGAACTAGAAGATTGAGAATTTTTTCTATATTTATGAAGGTGAACCTAGAACTTTATGTAAACCACAGAAAGAAGTTGTCGAATATTAACATCCAAGCATTGTCAAGGTTTAGAAAAAGCATTTTGTCAAGCATCAATAGACTATCAAGCATCAAGCTATAGGAGTGGAGTTATAGACAGAGACTATGGACCATCAGGTGAAGGAAGTCAAGTTGCAGGAGAGTACACCAAATGCAAATAAACATGCAGAACCAAGTGAGCCACATCAAGCAAAAAGAAGACTTGAACTTGGCTTGGAAAAGTATGTGAGAAGACATCATACACCAAATCAAATCATTGGAGACAAAGCTTCAAGAGTCATGAAAAGGATAAGACTAAAGAATGATAGATGCTTACTATGTGAGTTTGACCCCAAATTAGTTAAAGATGCTTTGGAGTATGAAGACTGGAAAGGAGCAATGATTGAAGAAATTGAGTAAATTGAGAAAAACAAGACTTGGACATTGGTACCCAGACCCAAGGATAAAAATGTGATTGGAACCAAGTGGGTTTTCATAAATAAGTTGAATGAGAAAGGCGAAGTCACAAGGAACAAGGCAAGACTAGTTTGTAAGGGATATGTACAAGAAGAAGGAGTTGAAAATAGTGAGACATTTTCCCCTGTTGCAAGGTTGGAAGGAGTGAGAACTTTTCTTGCATGTGATTCTCACAAAGGATTCAAATTATACCAAATGGATGTGAAATCTACATGTTTTAATGGAATCTTGGAGGAAGAAGTCTACATTAAACAACCTGTAGGATTTGTTGATCCTAGCAAGAATAATATGGTATGCAAATTACACAAAGCATTATATGGTTTAAAACAAGCCCCTAGGGCATGGTATGAAAAGTTGCACAGTTATTTGGTGAAAATTAGTTTTGCAACAACTAATGACAATAGCAATCTATACTTGAAAAGTGAATTTGAAAGTAAGATATTGTTAGCTAAATTTTTTGTTGTGCAAATCATTTGCAAATGAAATGAAGAAGGAATATGAGATGTCAATGTTTGGAGAGATAAAATTATTTATTGGATTGCAAGTTTATTAGATGCAGAACAATATTTACCTTACACAATCAAAGTATATAAAGGAGATTTTGAAGACTTTTCAAATGGAAGACTCAAGACTAGTTGGAACACCTATGGCAACTGGACATAAATTATCAAAGAATAATGATTCAGCTGAGGTGAATCAAACATTATATACTTCAATGATTGGAAAATTACAATATGTTGTACATAGAAGACCTGACATTGCATTAGTAGTTGGAATTGTTGCTAGATTTTTTGCTAATCCTAGAGAAAATCATATGATGACATTGAAAAGGATACTAAGACATGTGAAAGGAATAGAAGACTATGGATTATGGTACAAGAAAAATGACAAGTTTGAACTAAAGGTTTATACAAATTCTAACTAGGTAGACACTACTGATGACATAAAAAGTACAAGTGGAAGCACTTTAGTTTTAGGAAGGAGATTGATTTCATGAACAAGAAAGAAACAAAACTGTATTTCTCAATCCACAACAAAGGCTGAATATATTGTTGTTGTAGTGAATTTTTCTGATATTGTATGGATCAAGCAATTTTTGAAAGGCATGTAGGAATAGATCACTGAACCTATTGTTATTTATTGTGATAAATCAAGTGCTATAAGCATATCAAAGAATCATGTGATGCATACGAAGATTAAACATATTGACATCAAGTTTCATTACTTGAGACAACTACTACAAGAGAAAGAAGTACTACTGGCATATGTGAACATAAAGGAGTAGATAGATGACATATTTACAAAGACACTCCCCAAGGATGCTTTTGAGTATCTAAGAGGTAAGTTAGAGGTCATTTCCCTACCTAGAGAAAGTTGAGAAGAGATTTTGCAATACATCAATTCTTATAATCAGAATATCTTACACATTGATGTAGGAAGACACACTTTAGGAGCTGCCTAAATATTTTGAAAGAATGAACTGAAGAATGAGAAGATGTGACTAAAAGGATTCAAGGTAAAGAGAAGTGAATTAATAATATCATTCAGAGTAGTGACATAAGGATGATGTGTATAGAGTACAAAACATGAGAATGGTTTCTTTGGCATTGTTTTCAAAGAGGGAGAAGTTATGCAGATACCATCCTATATCTAAATGAAAGTGGGAGATGATGTTAACAAAAGAAGAAACTATTAGAAAAGAGGGAGCACTATACCATTGGAGAATCTAAAACCTGTAGTTGATACTACTATAGTTTATGTGAGAGAGAGCATCTAGAGATTGCATAGATAAAAATCAAAATGAAACTAAGAAATAGATAATACAAACACAAAGGGAGATGACAGTACAAGTTTAGAGAAGTCATAATGAAGACTTTGGATTGCATGGGAACTACAGGTGTTGTCATCAATTCCAAATAGGGAGATTGCTGGAAATTAAAATTTTGACAATTGTTATGTTGTCATTGATGTCAAACCTACTTGTGAGATATTTGATAACAATATAGAGTTCCATATCCATTGATTAAGGAAGATGATTTGAAAAGAGGGGATAGCAAGGTGAGCTAGTCAAGTTATTGAAAAAGAGAAGTTAAGTATCATGGAATTATAATGGGCACTTGATAAGTTAGTCATCGTCAAGATAATATGTTGTTTCATTATTACATGAAATCAAGAAGACAAATGAATTTATGTATAAGTGAAATGACAAGTAGTTGAGTAATACTCTAAGCTTGATCAAGTACTAGTGTTGGTTGATCAATGAAGAAAATGAAGTAGAAGATTAAGGAACTTAAGAAGAAGTCAAAAAAATAGTATAAGCTAAGTGGTAATTATTGTTGAGCACGTTGGTGAAGGAAATGTTAGTATTGACTAAGCATCAATAATGACTGAGTAGGATAGTGAGTGCTAAGAAAGACAAAAAAATGTATGCCAAGCTATACAGTGATAACCTATCAGAAGAACTTAGTGATTGTTGAAGGATAGCAAAAGTTATAGTATGTGAGAATTGGCTGATATAGTTGAAATTTTGGATTAGTCAAAATGCGTGGATGATAAGGATTGATGAGATGCTATATTGAATGCACAAAGAGAGTTTATTATGTGATCAACAAAGTAAAGGATTTTATGAGAATTTTCTAGAAGGGAGAAGGAGAACACAATGATGAAAGGATTTGATGAATCTGACCTAATCCTAAGATCTACGATGATGTTTAAGTGGTAAAAGATCAAAATTGCCTATTTAAGGAGGCATAAGAGATGTTTTCTAAGGTTGGTTTGTTGTTGATTGGAGGTTTTAAGGTGAACTTGTTAAGAGAAGAGCAATAGAGGAGAAATGAAGAGATTAGTGAAGTGTGATTGCTTGAAGGGATGCCACGTAGATCAGTGATGGAGACAATAATTGAGGCTAGTCCATAAACCAACAAATGAGTGAATGGAGATTAAAATTTGCAAAGTGAGTTATATTTTATAGATCAAACCTATTGTTACATTCTAACATTGTGGAAGTCAAAATCCTTTAATCAAGGTTGACCTAACAATCATTTTGCAAATCCTTTAATCAAGGTGATATTCCAATGGAATAATCCAAAATCCTCTAACAAGGCCACTCCTAATATGGTGATTAAATACTTTAACAGGGTCATACCTAATAGTGTGTTTTATAACCTTTAATAGAGTTGGCTCTTAACTAAGTTCACTTTAGAAGATTGAAAAAGTGGTAGCATGTCACTTGGTGGTTTTTCCCAATTTGGGTTTTTTATGTTAAACATCGGTGTCAATGTGCCATTAAAACTTGTGTAAATTTTATTTTATGCATGTTATTTTTACAGTTGTTTATTTCATTGTTATTGATGCATACAGAGAATAGAGAGTTAAAAATGTTAAGTTGTTGAGGATATTCTATATAGATTGAGTTTCTTAACCCCCCCTCTCATTTATTCTAATTATTCTAACATGATTGAGACCTAGGATTACATCATGATACTAGAAGAAATATAACATAGTTTTTGTTTAGTAAGCTCAAGCTTCTAAGATCACTTATTGTATTTCAATTGTAACTGGTTGCAACCAAGTAGCCTTTATCCCTAACACATTGTAAGAAGATTATTTGCATAAGAACCAATATAGATAATTTTTCCTTTCATATTTGTGTTGGCTTCCATGTATATACTTTAGTAGGGTGGTTGTGAGTGTTCCTTGGTTTACTATACCCATCCTATTGTGCATCACATTCAATTTTAGTCCATTTCTCGTAGGGATCATGTGTGTGTTCTAAGAAAAATATTTGAACACATTCATAGTTGTAATATGCACTTGAATACTTTATTTTTTTCTTTTGGAACTAATAGTGGAAAACTTAATGGATTTATAATATCTAACAGATGCATTGTTAGATGTAGAGAAAACTAATGTTATTGTTAATACACCACTACTACTATTGTCTATTCTCTTATTTCTTTGTCATTTTTCTTTAGATTTCAAGGTATAAATATGCTTCTTTAACTTTTTCCATTTTAACTATACTAATCCCATCTTGTATATAAGTTCTCAACCCATTCAAGTATATGGCCACCTTTCAAACTCATCGTCAACATGTCCAAACCTAACATCCAACTTATAGAATTTATTGATATAATCCTTCATAGTCATGTCTTTTTGTCTTAAATTTTACATTCTTCTCAATAAATTAACTTGATAATCAATAGGAAGGAATCTATCTTTTAACTTACCAACCATTTTCATCTAAGTCTTGGTCTTTTCTTTTTCTGTTTTTTGTTTATCATTTTGCAAGTGTTCCCACAAAAGATAAGCATGTCTTTTCAACTTTGTAGCTAATATCCCAAATTTCTTATCCTCAGGTATACTTTCATAATCAAATTACTTCTCAATCTCAAAGAAAAATCCAACAAGGCATCATTGTCAAGTTTTCCAATGTAAATAGAAAGTTCAAAAGTGGGTCTAGAATTTGCTTCAACCAAAGCCTTAAAGAGTCTTTCCTCATCTTGTTCTTCTTCGAGTTGAGGATTAGATATTGTTGTTGTTAGCCCCAATAGATAATGAAATCGATGATGCTATGAATGTATGTATAAGAGTCATATCAATTATTATATTGTCATGGATGTCAAAGTCTTAATTTGGATAGACATTATGCTAACCCTGTAGAGTTCTATATCATTTGATTACTAAAGAGGATTTGATTGATGAAAAGAATTTGAAAAAAGTATAATGAAGATAGAATTAATAAGTATGGTATTAAATGGACACTTGAATGAGTTGGACAGTGATAATGTAATGTTGGTTTGATTATTTTACAATCATGTAATATTGTAATGTATTAAGATACAGAAGCTAAACAAAGTTACAAGGTTAAAAAAAGAAAGACAATATTCATCGAATGACTACAGTGCTCACCAAGTAGTTGGAAATTTAAAATTGGAAGCTCAATATTACCTGAGTATTTTCAATATTAACCAAATGCTATACTACTCGAGAGAAATTTTATGTTCACCCACTAAATGTGAAGAAAAAATTTGTAAATATGGAAACTAAGGCCAACTTTTTATAGAATTCAAGAATGTTTGAGAAGTTCAAAGGCATGAGTCAATTTTTATTATAAAATCAAAGTTTGGGAAAATGCAAGGAAGATCTAATGATGGGATTGAAGAAGGATAAGGAGATACATAATGTTCTATGGAAGTTCTATATTCTAAGTGTCTAGATTCATTGCATTTGGTATGAATTATAGATCGACGACTATGATTAAGCAACATTAATTGGAATAATCTGGAAGCACATAGACTACTATTTAAGGAGAAGTTGAGAAAGTCTTTTTATTGTTGATTATATTGTTGATGAAGTCACTACTGATGTTGCTAATTGGATGTTGATTAAATGTTAAGGGAGGAGATGATCAAAGTGTGAAGTTGTTGAAGTTGCAAGAAAAGCTAAGTGAACTAATAATAGTTTAAGGAAAGTGAAAAGAAAGAAGGAGTCGATTAGCCAAGTAAAGAGATTAGAGGATAGAGATTAGACCAACAAGGATGGTGATCTAAAAGAGAAAGGTAGTGTTATACCTAAAAAATCATTTATACTACTACTTTTAATCATTGTAGTAGAAAAATATCTTAACTAAATGGACCTGACAAGTCTATGAAATTCTATTTGGTAACATTGATTTGTGGTATTTATAAGTCCTTTAGAGAAAACCACTCTTTAGACAAGATCAAGGAGTGATAAGGTCTAGATGATCTTTTTGTGTAAATCCTCTAACAAGGTCACATTGACAATGTGTATGTAAACCTTTAGCAAGGTTGGCTTCTAATAGAGCTCACTTTATAAGAGTGAAAATTTTGGGTTGCCAGTCCCAAGTGTATTTTTCCCTTTACAAGGTTTCCACATTAAAAATCTTGGTGTCAAAATGTTGTTATTTTGCAAGTTATTTTACATTTATTTTCGTTTTACTCCAACTTGGTAACAACTAAGTTAATAGTCAATAATAACTAAGTTTAATTATTGTCAGTTGATTATAAGAGAACAATGAATGAATAGTTTGGAGTAACGTGATTGAGTGAGTTAATCGAGAAGTTGAATAAGTATAGCAAGTGAATTCTTATGATGATTATGAATTGTTTTTGCTATTGAAATTGTTTGAAGGGACAATAGGATAACTGCACATAACTGATTCTCCCTTCCCCTCTTAGTTATCTAATAGTTGCTTCTTCTTCATAACTAACATCTTCAAGATCTACTTCTCTTCTCTAGGGTTTTCAACAACTTCAAGTCTAGATGCAATCTATCCCAACATGTTGATTATAGTATTAACCTTGAAACATTTTGACAATAGTTATTGCAAGAATCATAACCCTCTATGAGTTATAGCCTATAACTATATGCCACCCTACAACCAATTCAATCAGGGTTCTCTATGATCTCAAATCTTCAAAAAGAAAGAAACCTTCGCTTGAATATCACCTAACACAAGGAATGATGGCCCAAAAACCACTCCCAAGCTACCATTGCTAGAGTTACATAATAAATCCAACACATTATAGGATAAACCACAAGAAGTTATACTAATTTTAATGCAAATATGATGAAAGAGTCTTCTTTCAACATGACAGGCATAAGGCCTACCTAGTTGCATCCATATACATTCAAATTGTAATTGGTGAGCTTGAAAGGTTGGGATTAAAGATCCAAATTCTTGTTATCTTCATTCTATCTAACTTTATTCTACTTCCTAATCATAGATCTCAATTATATAGTGAACAATTGTACAATTCAGTCAGTCAAATAATTTATTACAAAATATAGGTCTTGATCTAAAGGAGAAATCAATGACCTCACAATCTAGCAAACTAACATCCACAGGCATAATGATATGTCCACACATGATCCAAGAAGAAAAGCCCAAGGACATGGAAATCCTTGACCTAACAATCTAGCAAACTAACTATACCATACATAACCTCATCAATATTATAGGTGAATATATTATTGTTTATTTATTAACTATAGTTAAATTACATTTTATCTACTTACATAAACCACATGAGTATTGTTTAAGGGGTAAAGGGGGACACTTTAATAGGATCATAGATCTCCACTCTTTCAAATATGTATGTGAGGGAAAGAGGGAAATTTTCTAATATGATTATACTTATAATCCAAATTAGATTAGCTAGAATCCAAAGGAAGAAGGGTGCCAATACCAAATTCAAATTATGAAGCAGAATGCAATATAAGGAAATACACGCTTTGGCCCTTATAGGATAATGTGTATGTAAAATGTACTAATTATTTAAATAATGTAAATCTAGAGAATATATGTATCCAATCAGGCCAATTAAGACTAAAATATAGCTATGAAAGGAAATAAAATATAAAAGAATCACCTTGAAATATGTGGAGGAGATATATTTTAGATCTAAAAGTTGTGGATTCAAGCCTATTTTTTAGTATTTGACTATAAATTCTTGAATGAATTGACAAAAGGAACAAAACCTAGAAATCATCCATCTAGAAAGCACAAAGGACTAGGTTAACTTGAAAAAGGACATCTTCCTACAAGTTGATGTAGTCCAATGACACTGTAATAAAATTGGACTAACTTCTTCAGAAATCTTCCAAGTAGTTATTGAACTAGATCTGCATGTGAGATTTTGCTACCCCAATCACAAAATGAAGAGTTTTTATTGTTGGGATGGATGAGGGCTTACCTTGGTCAAGATCTACATTAAGGAAGTAATGATAAATTGAAATATAATGGACAAAGGAAATACTTGAATGTAATAGATCTAATTAATATCAAATGAAAGATACAATTACATTTGATATGTGATCAAGTATGTAAATATAATTGACTTGACTCAAAGAAACCATAAAGACATCAAAGAAGACAAAACTTCATGTATGAAAATGTATGTGACATGCCATGGATGAATAATAGAAGAACTTGAATGGATTGGAGTGGTGGATCTTCTCCTTAGAGCCAAACTTCACTACTACCTTGAAGGAAGAAGCTTGGTGCAAGAAGGAGATGCCTAAACTTGAATGCTTGAAGATGCTTGCTTGAGGAATAATGCCTTCATTACTTTCTTGTGATAACTTGTGAACATGAGTCATGAAAATGAATCCCCCGGACCTCCTTATATACTATTTTTTAGGCAAGAAAAAAACACACACCAACTAGGGAGTAACTTAAATTAATTGGCAACCTCAAGGTCTTTTAGGGCCTAAACCCCATACCACCAAGGGCTAGGTTGACCTATTCAAATCTAGGTCAAATTGGGTTAAATGAGTCCCAGAGGTCAGGATAAGAAGGCTTTAGAAAGACCCAAAAGGAAGTGTAGGTGAAACTAAGAGATAACAAGTTGATTAGGAGATATGATCAAAAGGGTAGAAAAGTGGCACCTAGAAGACCATGTCATAGAGCAAGAGATGGCAAAGAAGTATGAAATGGAAGGGGAGAGGAGAAAAAGAGACCAAAACCATAATAAGGAGTAAAAAGAGGTCTCAAAATGAAGTACATCCATTTTAATATGGTACATTTACCCCCACTTTAGTGAGAATATGAGGCAAGTCATAGTCTCAATAAAGGAATGAGAGAAGAAAGAAAATGTCACATCAAGGTAGAAAAATCACTAAGATTAAGGACACAAGCTCCCAAACCTAGGATTCTAACTCCATTCCCATGCATAAGAGCACAAACACAAAGAAAAATAAAGCCAAAGAAAACAAAAGTAAATTTAACAAAGCCAAAAAGACATAAAAGGGGTTAGTACTAAAGCCCAAATCAACTAGTGGAAGAGACCTTAGCTAAATAAATGTCTCACTCACTAGTATCATATATGGAAGGATTTTAAAAAACATAAGAGACCATATAGGAAAGGAAAGAGAATCATGAAGGACTATATCCTTCATGATTCTATCCTACCAACATGAAAGCATAAAGAGAAGAGAGAGATTGATTATCTTGCTCAGTAAGGTTTTTTCTTCCTTATTATGAATCACAAAGGGGGAGGATTTAATGGTCTAATGGTTGAATGGTCAATCTTCAAAAAAAAATACTTGGATTGAATGATCTAGTGGGTTTGTGTGCCTGGTAGCTAATCATGTGCACCTATCAATGACTTATGCATGCATGCATATGTTTATGTATCCACCCATAGATAAATTTATTGGTATCACTACAGAGTGAGTGTGTGTGCATTCTATCAAGATGGACAAGTATCACTAATACCCATTTAGGATTTAGCCAAAAAAAAAAAAGTTGTGTTTCCTTGGGATGGAGAGATGTCACTTATACCCGTTGAGGATTTAGAAAATGTACATGCAGTTATATAATTTTTAGCATATGTTCTTGTTTGTGAAAAATAGACATTAAGCCACAATGCATAGATTTGAGGATGACCTAGGAATCATACCAAGTGAACAAGGATAAAGTACTCCAAGTCATACTTATAATTTATATTTTCTACCTCATGGTTGTTAATAGAAATTATGTACAAATAGGGTGTATGTATGTCCCCTTACTTATGATGAGTTTGTGGGTATAGACATCATAAGGAAGAGAATCAAGGATAACAACTTCTATCAACAAGGAGATATCCTTGAACCACAATGTATACCATAAACTTAGCAAAGAGTATCAACTCTTATAAGATAAGTAAATAGATAAATTATGATAGAATATGTCGCAAATGAGAAGAGACCCTTGAAGAGAAGAGATCTTGTGCACAAAATGTCTACCTTCAAGAGGAGTGTCATGAACAAAGATATAATTTCAAGAAAAAAATTCACCTATTTAGTTCTCAATGTACAAAGGAAATAGGGATCCTTGGAAGGAGGATGAAAAACTTCAAAGTGCATAGCAAGGGTTAAATGCTAACTATGAGCATAGGTTGACAAATAAAGAAAGGGTGATAATCAAGGACATGCACCTCTTGTATACAAGAGATAGTCATGATCAAGACACCATTTATTATAGGAAAATAATATCACAGAATAAATAAATTCCACTATACTAAGGAAATTTGATCCTTAGATAAGGATAGAGAAAGAGTATACAGAAGGCCTTGCCCCCTAAGCATGAGAGAAGAAATAAATTCTATGGTAAGATTATGCCACAATATCTCATGGGATATAAAGATGTAGGCAATAACCAATAGTTATGCACAAACCATCCAATATCAACAAGAAACATTATAGAATAATGTCACACCATAGAAGAATAGAACAAGAAAACATCATAGGATAGCCTACTCTAAATATTATAAAATGCTAAGATAGTTATCACCTATGACATAAGCTATAGATTATTATCGAATGAGAAACATGAGAATCCAAGATATCAAAAAAAATTATTAGGAAAAAGACACATGATCCTGCATGTAACGAAATCTTTTTATAACCAAAGAAAAAAATGTATAATAAAATAATACAATTTATAGAGAAATAAGTGAAAAGATAAAGGAGAAGTATGTTATACATATAAGAAGAGATAACATGAAGAAAAAATATCCAAGTAAGATCCTCATAATATGAAAGCATATTAAGATAATATACACCTAAATACAATAAAAGGATATTGGATAACATAAGAGGCTATATCAATACTAAATATGCTTTTTTCAAGAAAGGATATCTAGGTATCAAATAACCAAAATAGATCCCAAGAAAGTATGGTCCTTGTCCCCTAGTGAAGATGAAAAAGGAAAAAGGTCTATTGTACCACTCTTAAATGTATTATGGAAAGTAACAGGGAGTGACAATAATAGGGATAAAAAATGCTAAGTATTTAAATGGAGAAGAGAATAAATATCTTGCATATAAGAAATTTTACCACTTTCAATGTTACCATGAATATAGACAATAAATTGTATACAATAATCAAGAGAATTTTCATTAGAGTAGAAAAAAGGACATTTAAATATAGCAACATATGGAATCAATGGTTGATATTGTAAGGTAGGAGCTTGATAAAGGTGACAATAAGCCCTTAGGGCTAAAACTTCCCTAGTGTCAATAGGAGAAAGATGTGGAATCGAAAGAAGAAGGTGTAAAATAGGTCACAATAGAGGAGACGAAGAAGAAGGATCACTAGAAGAAGTAAATGTCTTAAGTGTGTTGACACTCACTTTTCAAAACCAATCTGAGATCAACAATCTCCCTCTTTGACATGAGTGTCAAAAACACTTGAATATTCATAATCAATCTGATCTTCTTGAGTATAACATATCCATGACACAGCTTATATACAAAACTTCAATATTCTCAAAAAAAATCAATAACCTATATACCTCAAAATTTATAACTACCCCTTAGTTAATATATCTATTTTGTATCCAAAATCTATTCTCCATTCTGAGTAGATTTGTCTCTACTAACTTCAATGCACTTATACTTTTTATGCTCTGCCTTAGCTAATGTCTGCTCTGCTTTGCTTCTATCTCTGCATTATATTTCTCAAAAATCTATATCACTGGGGTCAAAATTGATAACTCCCCCTTTTTTCATGCTTGCCATTTTTCTTTATTCTCTTTCTTTGTTCCCCATATTTTCATTTGTATCTCTCCCCTTTTCATTATTCTCCCCCTTGCTTACTTACTCCCCCTTTTTGACACCTATGTCAAATGGGCTATACACTTATAGTGTATTTGTCCAAAAAGGATTTATGGAATTCCATTATTATTCTAAGAGTTGCATCCTAGTTGTCACATGCAACATCCAATGACTTGACTTGGATAGCGAGCTCAGCTGCAAGGTGTACTAGACCATCTAGTGTAGAAAGATTAGGATCTTTCTTTAACAATGTTTATGAATAGCCTAATTCTTTATGGAGAATTTCCATTGTGGGGTGAGAGAGGCCTAAATATTTGTCAATTTGGCTCTTGTGTTAGCCTCTTCTACTGTTAACACAACTAATTGACTCTTTGATTGAAGTAATGTATGGAAATGCTTCTCACTATGACTTGGGTTCTGAGGTAGTTGTGTACTTGATATGCTTAGATTCCTTTCTAGACTCAAAATTCTATGTCTGGTCTCTTGGGTGAAGAGAGTGGGATCACACAATTCGGTGTACAATGAGAAGATATTCTCAAGTACCTTCTTCAAATCCTCAACCTTGGTTGCCAATGTGACTTGAGTAAGTGCTATGTCACCAGATATCTTTTCAATTACTTTCCCTTGAAACTTTCTTTCAAACCATTCTAAAAATTTAGCATTTGTATCTAGGTCTTCATTATTAACCTTTTCCACAATATCTAACAGTTGTTCCAATAGTGGCTTGGTTTCTTCAGGAGTAGGCAAGTTGAATGCATCTAAAAAGATGTCTTTAATTTCTTGCAATGCTTGCTTTTGCTTGCATTCCTTCCTAAGCATTTCTTGATGCTTCTTCTTCTCTAAAGCTTGTTGTAAAATGCTTATTTGATCTATTGTCATTGGGTCATAATCAAATTTAGGAATTATTATATCTTCATCTAAAGTGATATCACCATAATGAATTACCTTTTCAATTTTAGAAGAACTTGAGCCTGGCACTGAGATTTGCAGGGGTATAGCTTTCATGCTTAGCTTCTGAAGAATTTTTATAGGTGAAGAGCCAGATATTGGTAAAGTTACTAATGCTTGGATGGCCTCTTGCTCCTTTACTTTAGGTATTTTTTCACCTTCTTCTATCTTGATTTATGACAATGACATGACTTGTACCTTATGTCTATGCTTTAGGTACGTATGTATCTATCTATCCTGTTTGCTTTGTTGTTGTCTCTTTTTCTTCTTTGGTAGTCTACCTCTGCTTAACTGTGTCTACTTTAACACTTGTGTCAACCTTAATAAATGTTTCTACAATTGTTTGAGTCAAAGGTTGATCACTAGTAACTAAAGGGATGACAAAAGGTGGTTCTTGTGTGTTAACCTTATCCCTTGTAACTTCAGTTACTACCTTTTGAAGTTCTTCTACACTGATCAAAATAGGATTTGTACATAATTGTGCTTGTAGTTTAGATTGATCTAGAATCTTTTTCAAATCTTCTATAGTTAATGGGTTGATGTTCTAAGCTGATGCATTAGAGACATCCTTGACAATGATAGTTTCTGTAGGTAGACTTGTGTCATGAGGAGGACTAGCACTTGGCAGTTGTGTGTCTTGCACACTTTGTTCCTCATGTTGTTGTTCAACTATTTTCGTGTCAGTATCCATCTTCTCAATCTCCTCCTCAACTATATTTCTTTCTTCCTTGTTGTCCTCTTTGTCATCTTCTTCTTTGTCGTCATTTTTACCCTCAAATGGGTCCTTCTCTCCTTGCTTTATGGTAGTTAATCCATAGAGTAATTTCCACATTTGAGTGGATTTCTTAACAACATCTTCAATGTCATTTTGGAGAATGTTCAAGGCTCCATACTTTTGTGTGAACCTTCCTCCATATTTCTTGTTTGCCTTAGAAATTTGCCCTTTTATCAATTCTGGCGAGCCAAAGTAGTTTCCCTTATTTGCTTTTCCAATTTTAAACAATAATGCCATTTTTGCTCAACTAAATCATATAATTTCTTGGGTATTGAAATAGAAAATTCTAATGGCATATTGTTAAATTTGGTCATCACTACATATAGGGCTTCTTCTACTGACTTTTTCTCCTCTTTTCCCAAATTATCAAAATTTACATTTTTAAGGCTAGATAGATCTGCATTATTTTTGACATTTTCACACAAATTTTCAAGATCAAAAAGTGGTGTATGACTTACCACTTTGAATTGGCTTAGATCATCTGATTCAGTTCTCTCTTCGTCTAAGTCAGGTTGTGCAATATATTTCCTTCTTTGCTTCTTTTCCACTTGGCCTCCTTATTTTGTCTGCTTAGTTTTCTCCTTGGGCTTTTGTGTGGCAGCTCATGTGCTAGCTCTGGTGGTAGGTGTTGTTGGCTTTTTTGGGCTTGGTTTAGCAACTTTCTTTGCTTTAGCCACAGGTTGTGCCTTGGACTTTCTCTTCTTTGGCTTGGCATGTGTTGGTGCTTCCTTGGCTTCTTCTTCCTCAATACCCTCTATTTCCTCTTCTTCTTTGTCCTCACCCATGCCTTGGGTTAATGCAAGAGGTTCTTGGGTTTGTTATTATTCTTCCTCTTCTTCTTCTTCAACACCTTCACCAAATTTAGCCTTGAGTTTCTTCACCAGTTTCTCCTTCTTCTTTAGTGTAGAGGTTGTCTTCAATTGCATTTCTACCTTTGACTTCATTACATCATAATTTCCAAAGATTTTTTTTTTTTTTTGTCAACTTCCTTAGCTAGAAGTGCAGTGATGATTGTTGAGGCTTCATCAACATTGATCCCATAACCTAAGGGTCTTAACCATCTTACCCTAGGTGTGGTAGCCTTTACATATGTGTAATCAATGTCTACAAAAAAACATATATCATTGTAATAATGTTCAACCAAAGAAATAGGTATCCTCATCCTTTGCTTCATAAACTTCTCAAAGTCTTTAAAATAACTTGTCGTGATAGTTTCAAAATTTTCTCCCATTTTCTTAATGTACTCATTTATCTAAACAGCAACTGACCTATTTGTCTTCCATCCTATTTTTCCAAAAGATGGGAATGTATTTTGTACATAGAAAAATATGCAAACTAGAATCGATCCAAATTTGCACTGTGCACTCTTGGTCTTCCTTACTACTTGAACGTTTTCCATCAATTGTTGCAGTTAAAGCTTAGCTAGACCATAAGTATGATCTTTCTTCACAATTTTGTACCAACATCTACTGCAATATAGGGTACACTATTTAATCTACTAGATTGATAAAATTTGTGAGAAATAACCCTTACTACAAAGTTTGTTGTGGATTTTTTATAGTGTCTATTATCATTCCTCATTTGTTCCACTTTGCTCTTGTATTCTTCTATATTGCTTCTTTGGAATCACTCTACAGTCTTTGGCTGATCTAGGGTTGGGAAACTAGTAACCTTGTGAATTATTCTCTTTGATGTCTTTATTGGTCCACCTTCCAACCATAGAGATCCATCATGTATTTGGCTCAATACTATTCTTATCCATTCAGTCTTTACAATGGTAGGAAATTCTAGGGCACATGTCAAACCCTTCCTTTCAATAATTTTGAATTCTTCTTTCAAAATGTCATTTTCACATAATCTATCATAGGCTTCCCTTATTTCCACGTCACCTATTCCTCCTATCTTACAGTTGTAACATTTTCTGACATCTTGAACCATAATGACTTTTGGGGGAATCATGGACAATGCACCTAAAGGATCTTGTTTGTAGGCAACATCTAGAATTGCTTTGGAATTTGGTTGTTTCACCTCGTTACTAACTAATTGGACATTCAAAACCTCTTTCCCTTCTACATTTCTTGAGCTAGATGCCATTGTGACAAACTAGGGTTTTTATAAATGCAAACAATGTAGCTCGGCTTATGATAAATACCTTTAAAATCCAAAGAACTAGAGTGAAATCATCACTGAGATCTTTGTGAATGCTTTAAACAAATTTATAAATCACCTTGTACACTTTTAGCTCTTGCTCAAATTTGACATGATGAAAAATGACTTAAAAAATGACCATATACCCTTCAAAAACCCTTGCAATTAATGCTTAGTACTTGTATAGCTGTAAACTCGGCATCAACATGATTTTAGATTCACTTGGCACCTACTACAGACTTGAGAACAACTTGCTAGCCTAGCAGCTCAACACTAACTAGTATTCCACTTGACATCCATTCAAAACTTTTCATGCTCAGTAACAACATGAAAACTTAAAACATCATCTTGCATCTTCATTCACGCTAATGTAGTCCTTTCAATACTAACTTCTTTTGGAACTAATGTATGATATAATACTTTAAGTATCAGTCCCACATACCTCTTGATTGCTTAGTTTGATGAGGTGTGGCCACCTGACCTATTGGGTGAAGTGATCCCTTCTCCATTTGATGTACTGCAACCATCTTTCTTCTACCATGTCTTATTCATCTCATTCATGATGTGTTCAACATCTACCTTGCCTTTGCCTTTATCAAATTCACAACTTGGTGTGTTTGACCTAGTTGGACAATGCTTGCTAATATGACTAGTCTTCAAACAACTAAAGCATGTGGTTTAACTCAACCACCTTTTGTAGTTACCACTGAAGTGAGTCCTAATACAATTCTCAGGAATATGTCCATATTCTTGAAAATAGTGGTAGCTATATCTTGTATTATAATCCTAATTATAAGAGATTCCATAGCTTCTTACCTTTGTTGGCTTGTTTGATGACCACATGGACTTGGATTTGCATTCAAAGGCTCTATGTCCATACTTTTGACAGTTGTAGCAATATCCTTCAAATTTTTGTGCATGCATAGTTCTAGTTCTGCATTCATGTGCCTGATGACCTTGTTTACTGCACTTATGATAATGAACCATGTTCTTAGGCTTGACATTATAATTTGTATTGTTGCTCCTACACACATTAGCAGTATGTCCTTTCTTTCCACAACTATGACTAGTAGGTTTGGAATTCTTACCTTTGTTGTTCCTTTCTTCAGTAACTTTGGATGATTCTCCTTCTTCAGTGCTTGTGTAGCCCAATCATAATGTGTCTTTGTTAGATCTAGGGGATCTCAATAATTGCTCAAAGTATTTGATGGCTTCATTTAGCTTGTTGAAACTTTCAATAAATTCCTTTTCTCTTTTCAAGTCATTTTGTAGTTGTTCATTCTGCAACTTCAATGTAGTTATCTCAATGTCCTTGACATTCAACTCATGGTGAGCACTCATCATTTGGCTCAAGGTATCCATTTGCATGTTTGAGATCCTAGTTAGCTCTATTGACTTCTCTTCCAGTTTGTTTACTAGAATTCTTTTGTCTTCTTCAATCATGACTTTGTCTTCCATGGATTTCTTATTTTGTTCAGTCACCTCACAGAGCAACATAGCTTGTGATTCTTGCTCCAACTTGAGATTTATGATTTCTTCAACTTGTACTCTATTCTTTTTCATTATATCTGCAACTGTTGCATCAAATTCACTAGAGTTACCATCTGCAAATAGCTTTGTGGTGTCAATCTCTTTATATTGTCTGTCATTTTTTGCTATAGCAATTTCTTTCCTTCTCTTCAAGGAACTCTTCAAAGCATCTCTTGCTTCATTCAATTGATGTAGCATAAGATGTATTTCAATCTCCTAGTTCTCAATTGTCTTTCCCAATTTGTAGACTTCCATTTCAAGATCTTTCCTCTAAGCTACAAAGCTTCTCCTTCTGAGAACTTGGCTCTGATACCAATTGTTGGAATTACAAGCAGGAAAGGTAAACTTTTGAGGTGGGGGGGAGGGGGAGGGGGGTGAATTAGGAGTTTAAACTTGGACCCATAAAACTTTCACCATTCATTAGTTGCATTGAATATATAAATTGAAATAACATGTAAAGTAAATGCATCTAAAACATGTAAGTAATCAAACACACACACTTGACACCAGATATGATTACCTAGAAACCCTCCAAATGAGAAGGTAAAACTAGGGTAGGGATGACACCCACAAATCTTCACTACTGTAGCAATAAAGTGTAGCCAATTAAGGTTATAATGATTTGACCATGAATTATGATTTTCCCTATAAAAGGCCTGCCCTGTTAAAGGCTTACAAAGACTGTTAAGTCCCACCTTGTTAGAGGATTTCAACACCCTATTAGAAGTGTGCCTGGTTAAAGAATTTTAGGTCATTCACTTGGAATGCCACCCTATTAAAGGATTTGGTAAATCTTGTTAGGACTACTCTACCTAGGATATTTAACTGAAATCACCTATCAAAATGTCTCTGCATAGATCTTGCCATTGACACTTGCTTGCCTAATAATAGATCACCTCCATCTAATCTCTAATTAATCCTTCATGATCTAATGTATCAATGTTGTATCTTCTATCCTCTATTCTTCACTTAACTGATTCTACAATTCACTCTTATTGCTAAGTCACCTTGAATGCTCTGCAAACTATCTTGTTCACTCCTCCAATTTGACCATTCACCCCTTCACAATGCTCTCAATTCTCTTAAAAATTTAGGGCTTTGTCCTCCTTAAGAAGACTGAGGTGGCTTAGGGTTAGCTATGAATCTACGGCTGAGATTCATCCATTTTACCACTTAAACCTTCCCATTTTTCAATTGGCTACATGTAATTGCATAGGGAATCTGCATGTAGATTTATCCGTATCTCTAAAAGATTGAAAACTATCCTTAAGTTGGTTGAAAAATGGTTTACATAGTTTTCTGTGCCATAACAAACAAATATGTCCAATCTGTGTTACTTCACATATGTAGTTACTGGTGCTCGGCATATACTGTAATTCTGCTTCTAACTAAGCACTTGAATTGCTCGACATCTATTGTTCACTCAACACTTGAATTGCTCGACATCTATTGTTCACTCAGCACTTGAATCACTCAACATGGTCTATTTGCTCGGCACTTGAGTGACTCAACACATGAGTGACTTGGCACTCATTACAACTTGGCATGGTCTAATATTTACATGTTGTACTCAGCATGTATTACTAGTTTGACATGAACTAAATAAATGTCTTAAGTGTGTTGACACTCACTTGGCAAAACCAATCTGAGATCAACAAAGAACATCCTTAAAAACTCCATTATCCAACTCAACATGTCTTTTTCCTTCAACTTCCACTTGTGTATAATCTCCTACATAGATGTAAGGTATATGTGATGGTTTCAAAGAGGAAAAAAGTTCCCTTGAAGCACCCCTATGATGTGTAGCTCCTAAATCAAGAAGTCATTCCTCATAATTGTTTTTACTTTCTATAAGTTCTTGCCCTTTTCCCTTTGAAGTGGATGGATTTGAATCCTTGGAAGCATTTGGCACATTGATTTTGTTCTTCCTAAGTAAGTTTTCTAGCTCATATATTCTATTAGTCTTGCAGTGATGCTCATCATGATTTGGTTTCTTACAATATGCACATAATAGTTTATCCTTCTTGTTGTTGTTTCCCTTCTTGATGGAAGAAGAATTGCATTGTTGTGTCTCTGATTGTAGTTTTGGATTCCACTAATTTTTCTTGTTGTTGTTGAAACTTTTCCCACCTTGATTTGTTTAGTTTTCATTACTAGCCACCAATGCTTTAGACTTTGATGACTTGAGAATTCCCATATCTATCAACTTGGATTGTTCCAACATCAATATTTCTATAAATGCATTAAATGAAGGCTTAGTGAAGGCACTTCCCATGGTCAACTTGTGAGTGTTGTATCTTGAAACAAAAGATGCATACTCTAAAGGTAGCCTCTTCAACATGTGACGAATCTATCTATTATCCTTCATGGGATTACCACAATCCTTAAGTAGTGCCCTTAACTCATTGGCTTTGTTGACATAGTCTTGAATTGTGTCAAAAAAATTACGATCCAAGAGAAGTAGATAATCCTCAATTTGGAATCCCTTTTCCTCATCCACCTTACCATACAACCCTTCAAGTTTGTCCCAAGCACCCTTGACATCCTTAAAGCTGGAAATGTTGAAGAAAAGATCTCTATGAACACAACTCCTAATAATTCCTAAAGCTTAGTTGTCTTTAATTTTTCAATCAACTTGTGCATCAACATCAGTGGGTTTTACAATTGTACCATCGACACATAGATTTAAACCTTTTTCCATTAGTCTACTCCATACAATATATTTCCATGTAGTATAATTGTGTGAAGTTAAAAGTGGAGTTTTAGGTGAACCCATGATGTAAAAAATTAAAAGATCATAAGAGAGAAAGAGAGACATGATAACACAAGACACCCCCCCCTTTTCACTCAATCAAAGAAACCCCACACCAAAAAAGATGATTTGGCACTTTATATTTAATGTGGGTACAATAGCCTCTTGCCAATTTTGGGCCAAAGTGGAACTCTAATTTTTGATATTTACGACTAAAAATATGAAGCTATATATGACTCAACAAGATAAGACACAAGACCTCTCAAGGATCTAATTAATTACAAGTGCCGAAATAGGTCAAAAATGACCAAATGCTAAAAGTATTGTGTCCACTCAAAATTACTCCAAATTGATACTACATCTAGAAAGTAAACAAGAATTATGCACTTTCAAAAAAAATAGCACCTAAATATGTGTCCATATGAGCTCAAATGAAGCCTCTAAAGTTATAAAAATTGGAATTGGCAATTTTTTTTTTTAAAATAAGGAATAGAGATCAAAAACAACCTACACCAATGTGTAGATCATGAAATTCTACCCCAAAACAAAAAAAATTGCTCGAAAAAAGGAGTTCATATGAGGGAGATATTGTTGTTTGAAAATCACTCTGTAATTAGTTTTCCTAAATCGTCGTTGTTGCACCTCCAAAAATCAAATGACTCTAGATTTCACCTTAGATGTCTAATTTTGATGAAACAAAAGTTGATTCGGTGGTTTTTTGACCTTCTAAATGTGATACCAATATCTTATTTGCACCAACAAGCTCCAATCTTTACCTGCAAAAAAAAAAAATCTCTCAATGGCTATGCAATGAAACTCCTATGGATCTGATAGCATGTAAGAATTTTCCTAAGGCAATAATTCAATGCCAAGATCAAGAAACTCAGTAGATAGCACACGAGAGACAAATGATGATCGAATGAGAATGGATATCAAATAATTGGATGAATACATTATGGAAGTGTCTTCTATATAAAGGCAACTGATATGAGTAGGAGTCAACAAAGAGCTAACCATAACAACTAAGAACATTTCAACCAAGAGTGGATTATCCTCAATTGTGAATGAATGTATGTGCAATAATGAGAGGATAATAATGCAAAGGTGTATCTCATAAAGAGGTGTTGTACACAACATGTGCTCAATTGGAGTGCAAACTACTATGTTGTCTACATGAAGACTCATATGAATATGCAAACTCTAAGGTGTCTACATGAAAACTAATATGAATATGTATTATCCTGTAATGGGCACCCTTGGATGTCCCAAAAAACTAAACCAAATTGCTGAAAGGAATTATGTCAAACAGTTTGCATTCAACTCCTTATTTCTCCGTTTAATGTTTTAAACCCCTTATAACTTCGGAAATCAAACGTTTATTGTTTGTTGTGTTTCATGCATGGAATTGGTATCATACAACATAAACAAGAAAGAAACTACAATGATATGCAAAGTGGAAATGAACTGCTCCTAATAAAATGTTATTTTCAAAATTCATAAAACCAAATACATGGCAGATTTATCAACTCACTAATTACTTCAGCATATTGACATAATACTCCAGCCCATGCTTACGAACTTGCTGCTACAATACTTTGTCCTTCAATTAGTCCACTACCTTCATAATACCATTCCCTCCAAGCGGCATAAGCGTCGGACAAGTAGTGAAGAAGATATGAGAAAAATACCAAATCTGCATGTAGTTGGAAATGCAACTAAACTGCCTGATAATGAAGCTAATAACAAAGAATTCCAAAGGCCAAACCTTAAGGGAATGACGTCTAGAATGTTACAAGAGAGGATAGATGTCCTCAAATGCCAAGAACGGAGTTGCAACTCACACACCAATTTCTTCTGATATTCAACCTGTCTAATGAAGCTGCAAATGCTTCCTTTTATTCAATTCCCAAGGGTCCGCTCAACTCAACCATAAAATAAATATTAAAGTAACACTTTAATATTTTACAATTAAATTAGACGTTACTTTAATAAAACTTCAGGCATTAAAATGTATTAGCAATCAGACTCCGAATAATGCGAGTGATAGCTCATCGAAAAGCTCTCACCAAGGAGTATCGAATCCAATCACCAAAATTGACCTGCACTGTGTCCTGTCGACTTACTAAAAATAGTAAGTATGCCTGAAACTGAGTAAATCAACTTCGTTTTGGCCCAAACTGGAAATGACTAGGCCAAAACACTCCAGGATCCCATTAAACCCTTCGTTAGCCCTCGGGACCATGTAGAACAAGGCTAACGCACACACACTTGGTCAACTGCTAAAATGGGGACATTACATATCCTAAGTAAACTTAAGTAAAGTATAAATAGTAAATAATTATTTACACCAACAAATGTAAATCTAGATTATAAATGTAAATAATCAACCCAATTATGATATGGATCTAAGATATGGATATGAAAGTAAATAAAATATGAAAGACTCACCTTGAAATGCATACAAGAAGATGTATTTTAGCTCCAAAAGTCACATACCAAGCTTCTTTCTTAATATTCAATTGTGAATTCCCAAATGAATCAATGAAAGGAACAAAACCTAGAAATCGTTCATCAGGAAAGAAGAAAGGACTAGGTTCCTGCAAGTTGACATAGTCGAATGACACTATGACAAAATAGAACTTCTCTAGAAAGCTTGCAAGGTCAAACTATTTATAGATTTGCATGTGATATTCTACTACCCTGCTCCTACACACAAAAAATTAAGAGTTTTGTTGTTGGGTTGGATGAGGGCTTTCCTTGGTCAAACCCTAGTTTAAACAATTAACTATAAATTAAAATATGAAATACTTGCATGTAGTAGATCTAAAATAATGTCAAATGAAAGATACAATTGCCTTCGAAGATGCAATTGTGTTTGATATGTGATCAAGTATGTAAGTGTAATGGCCTTGACTCAAAAAAATCATAAAGACATCAAAGAAGCCAAAACCTCATGTATGGAAATGTATGTGATAGAACTTGAATGGATTGGAAGGATGGATCTTCTCCTTAGAGCCAAAATCCACTACCACCTTCAAGGAAGAAGCTTGATGCATAGACTTGAATACTTGAAGATACTTTCTTGAGGAAGAATGCCTTGATTATTTGCTTGTGGAGATGAGATAATTTGAGAATATGAGATATGAAAATAAGTCCCCCAAGCCTCCTTATATACTACATTTTGGGCAAGAAAACAACTCAGGTTGTCTGGGGAGTAAATTCACTTAATTAGAAACCTCAAGGTCTTCCAGACCCTGAACCCCACAACCACTCAGGACTAGGTCAAATTAGGTTAACAAAGTCTAGTCTAGGTCAACTTTGGTTGACCTAGTCCTAGAGGTCAGGACATAAATGCCTTAGAAAGGCCTAGATGGAGGTGCAGGTGAAACTAAGAGATATCAGGTTGATCAAGAGATATGGCCAAAAGAGAAGCAAAACAACACTGAGAAGACCATATTAGAAAGTGAGTGATGATGAAGAAGCACAAAATATAAGGGGAGGGGAGAAAAATATACTGAAACCACACTAAGGAGGGCTAAAAGGTCTCAAACTAAAGTGTGTCAATTTTAAGACAGTGCAAGTATTACTCTAAATTTTATGTTATTGATTACAATTAATCATAAATACATTCCAAGTAGGAAAAAAAAATGTTAATGTGTGTGTGTGTGTGTGTGTGTGTGTGTGTGTGTGTGTGTGTGTGTGTGTGTGTGTGTGTGTGTGTGTGTGTGTGTGTGTGTGTGTGTGTGTGTGTGTGTGTGTGTGTGTGTGTGTGTGTGTGTGTGTGTGTGTTTAAGTTGATGAAATCTCAACCCATAGCTCCCAAGAATCAGTTGAATGCAAACACCTAGCAAATAAAGAGAGAAGCACGCTATGGAGGCTTGAATTCAAAGATCAATCAAAGATGAAACATTCTTGATGTGCAAAAGATAAATTAAAATTGTATTGAATAAATAGTGATTTACAAAGAGATATCAATCTCTATAGAAGGAGATCAAACCCCTAAAAGGTAACTAACCTAGATTGCATGATAATAATTAATAAAAGAATTAATTATTATATGCCTAAAGTTTAGCTTAAGAAACTAGAGATAATAGGAGAAATGAAAATCAAATGAAAATTATTTAATTAGTAAGAAAACAACTTATTACTTAAACACCCCCCCTTAAGATAAACTTAGGGAGTAACTAAAAACTTAGAAATCTACTACTAAAAGTAAATGTGGATCTTGGAAATAGGGCTTGATGAGGCACCCAAGAACAACCAAATCTCTGTAAAGTGGAGAAATGGAGAAAACCACATGGGAAAAACCCCACTCCAAGAAGACACAGAAAGAATGTTGAAAGACTAGTGAAGGACTACGTAAGCCTCCAAACTAGAGAATATCCCACAAAATAGGAACAAAGGATAATCATCAAGAATGACATTGAAGCATGAAGCTGAAAATATTATCAAATTATAGATCTAAAGAACCTCCATTTTATAGAACATGACCAAGTAGAGAAGATTAAATCTGAAGATCTAATCAAATGAAGATGGAAGATATATTCATGGCCTCTAAAAATAGGAATGAAATAGTGTCCATGTGGTAAATGATCCATCTCACCAAAATGCATAGGTATCCAGCCACCACATCCACCTAGTACATAGGAAGAAATACTAAATGCATAGCTCACTCTATCAAACCAAGAAAGCCTTAGATCCAAAAAGACCCCCTATAATGTTGAGAGGTAAGACAAGTACATTGAAACTGAATGAATAATCTCTTGCAATATGAAGAACCAAGAACATGGAGAGTATAGAAGAAATACAAACACCTATAAAGGAATGTGTCATCGACACATCATGAGGCTAATTACTTGGAAGGAATAATCACTTGAAAAAGGAAGATGGCAAAAATAGCCAACATGAAACCCCCACATTGTACTTTATAATGTAGTGCAAGTACAACAAGACACAATGATGATCAAGATTTTGAGATGCAATAGAGTGACACTTTATCTCAAAGTGATTACATAAAAAATGTTACAAAAGATGTCAACAAAGATCAAAAGAGACATAATGGCTTGTACAATAGAAAGCACAACCCAAGATGACTCATCCCATGTAACAAAAATAATCCTTGAACATGAAATAACCAAGATATCTAGGAGAATGCAAAAATGCAAATAAATAAATAGAATGTACCTAGAGAAGACCCTAATTTTTTTTAAAAAGAAACATTGGAAAGATCACAAAACAAGTTTTCGAATGATATAAAGTTTTTGAAAAATAAAGTCTACATGCTCAAGATATGACTCCCATAGTGCAAAATGGAACCCCTAGCTTTGACTAGATAAATAGGAAATAAAGCAGCATCAAAATCCAAAATAACATACACCATCATCATGAGTTCAGAAAGGGATTTTTGATAATATATGATTTGTCAAAAAATACCTCTATATTCCCAAAATACGACCAAAAAACCATCAACAACTTTTTATGACAAAAAAAATCAAATAGATGACGATTTGAAGGTCGTCAAATATTGGATCCAATATTGATGACATCAACACTCATGTTTTACTAACACTAGTGTCTATGAAATCCTATTAGTACCTATATCCTTGTTGATAGAGGCATCTTGTGCACTTTTAAAAAAAATGTTTTTGGAAAAACAATGCATGCACTTTTCAAAGGCTTTTTGAAACTTTTTTTAATTGAAAGCATGAGTTTGTTTATTTTTTCAAAAAAGGTTAACCTTATTTGTGCTTTGTTTTTTATAAAAAAAATAAATCACTGCTTGTAGAAGCATGCCCAGGGATGGGGGCAAAAACATTTCCTTATCAGGCAACTATGTCCAAATTGGGCAAATTTATGGAAATAGGGTTTTTGGGCACTACAAATCCAATAATGAGGTCCACTTGGGCTCACGGTTCATCAAAAAAATTGACCCCTATATCTAATTCAAAAAAAAATTAAAAGAGATTTGGAAAAACAAGGCTAAACCTCTCATAAAGAGAACATGGACATGAAATTTTGAAGCTCTAATACCATTTTAAAGTTGAGGAAAGCTCAACCCATAGTTTCCAAGAGTCACTTGCATGCAAAAACTTGTCATAAGAAGAGAGAAGAAAATATATGGAGGCTTGAATTGAGATATCCATAAACGATGAGACATTCCTGATGTACAAAAGATAAATTTCAATTGTATTGAATGGATAGCGAACTATAAAGGGGGATCAATCCTTATTAAAGGAGAACAAAACCCTAAAAGTTAACTAATCTAGGTTACATAATAATAATTAGTAAAAAAATAAATTATTATATGCCTAAAGTTTCTCTTAAGCAACTAGAGATAATATGTGACTTGATAATTAAATCAAAATAATTTAATTAGTAAGATTATATATATATATATACACACACAATGTATCATATATACATCATTTTAATTCTCATCCATAGTATGATGACTCCTAGAAATCCTTGGTCTGTTGTGAGAAGAGGATGGTCATGTTGAGTTGGATGATCTTTTGGAAGATTAAGTACATGTATGGCTCCTAGATGAGTTTTGATTCCATCTCCTACACAAATCCTGAAGCTTACATTAGGTCTCTCTCAACTCCTACTTGAGTCACTCTCTTCTCTCTCTTTTATGTTACCTAAATCTCTAACTGCATAGGTGAAAATAGACCTTTGTGTCATCTAGGATCCCTTGTGACTTGAATCACACATGAAAGGATGAAGGAATCTATAACACTAAGGTAATGTCACTCATAAAATCACTCTAAAAGTGTCTCCATCCCTTGACTCTTACTAAAACATGCATAACATTTATTACATTATAAACATGAACACATGTATATCATTCAACATAATATTTCAATTTCAAAATCCATTTCATACCTCGGTCTCCTTCTTGATAGTCTAGGTTCGTAGTAGTCAAGAACATAGGAGCTTTCCCCCATGATTATTTTGGTGGCACAAATTGGATAGACTCTATAGATTCTCAGTTGCTAACATCTCTCAGGGGAGACATGAATGAAGATAATCTCAATTAAAGAATTTGTACTAGTTTGGAATCTATCCCCGCTATGGGCTCCTCCTCCACTGCTTGGTCCTCTACCATTGGTGATGCCTCTGGCATATCTCCATCCTACTTGTCCTCTCTATCTTCAAATATGGACTCATCCTCATCATCCTCATTCTCATCCTCCTCATTATCAGATCCCTTGCTACCTTGTGTTGTGCCCCATAAAAAACCATGGATCTTTGTTTGTGTAGAATGTTAGGAGGATGACTCCAATCCCTTCAACAATAAAATACCTCATGTCGCTCTAATATCATTCAATGTGTCTACTACCTAAATATCTTTCTCTCCTCTATATATGAGCCTCTCCATGTATCTTTTTTTGTGAATATACAATAACACTCATGTTGGTGGAGTTTGTGTTAGGTTGTATCAAAGTAATATGGAATCACTACATAGATGTGCTTCTCCACTAAATATCTATGGCTCTACATGCACCTCATCTAGAGATCAATTCCTCTTCATGCTACCATACAGTTATATAATTCCTCTACATGCTACCATACATTTATAGGGTCTCTATATTATATTAGTGTTGGAATACAATAGGAGGGGTGGTGAATCAACATCCTCTAAAAAATTCATACTCAAACAAATTTGGTCCTTTCTTCCTTCACCTTCTATAACTCAGTAAGAAATGTTCTTTCATTACATTAATTTGTAGATGAAACTAACATAACTCATTCAACATTCATAATGTAAAACATGTAAACTCATAAAACACAATACATAATACAAGTATTTGGTATCAAAAAAACCCTTGGTCAAAGGGAAAACTGTGGTGGGGATGGTACCCACAAATCCATCACTACTTTAGTAAGAGGTTGCCTTGTTAGGGCTACAATGTTTAGTCACTTAGGATGATTTACTCGATTAGGAGTATACAATGAGATCTACAGGGATCTGCCTTTTACAAGGATTTTACAATGCTCATCAAGTGTGTACTCAGTTAAGAGATTTACAAATAAGATTGTCAAGTCCAACTTTTTCAAGGATTTAGAAAACTACTACAATGATTAGAAAGTAGCAAAAAATGACCTATATTTTCTTGATTAGATCCCTCTTCTACTCAATGATCATCACCTTCCTTTGATAGATCTATAATTCCTCTCTATTATGTCGTTAACTCCAATTTCTAACCTTTTCTCTAAATTGTTGCTTCAAATCCTTAACAACATTCACTTCTCCATAAAATAATCTCAACCATACCATCAGCAATAACAACTCCAAAATGTTTGTAACTACTCTGTTTATAGTATTCTTTTGTCATTTGGTAGCTTGACCTAATTAGGATTTCAAAATCTTGTCGAATAGTCCTTTGATCATAATCAATGGTTCTAGAATCATCCATTCCTTCCTTCATTTTCATCTTTATTTTCATTTTCTTGTGGTGCCTTGGAATCACCAACAATCACTTCACATCCTTCAAGAAAATCTTATCAAATCTTTACCTTGATTATTGTAAATGACTTTCCTATTCAACATAGTCATGCCACATTAGATTCTATGAAAATTCAAACTTTGATGTCGTCTTTGCATCACTTAGTAAATACAATGTTCATACATGCTGACACTTGGTGTAGAATTTCCTCAGTGACTACTGACTTACTCAATATAGTTTTTGGCTCAACTCAAGTAAATCTTCTTCTTGGTAGATATGGTATTACTCAGTTTGAACTTGAGCTTAAGTATAACTGTAATGTTCTTACATTTCCTTCTTCATTTCTCAAGCAACATAATGACTCAGTTACTATGCATATTTTGACACTAACTAAAACCATAACTACTTGTAAGAGTAAAATTCTCCCCCTTTGACGTTAGTGTCAAAAAAATGTACATAGCTAACATTGACCTTGATACAAAACTCTCATAATCATAAATTCCCCCTATACATATGCTTCCCCTCGGTATAGCTATTGTTTTAAAAAATCTTTTTCAAAAGTGATTTTGTTTGTGTTACATCAACTCCTTATATCTCTATGAATACATACATAATACAAACAAACATATTATTGAGATGTCACTTTGCACGATGCTTAACAATAGGAACCCTTTCAAACTCCTCTCTTGAAAAGTTGATCTGGGATCAACTCCAAGGTTACGGGCAATCTTGCGACCTACTGGAATCCACTCAGTTGAAGATAAATGTGAGTGTTCATGAGGAGGCCTTTGCTAGTTTGTTAAACAATTTGGATAAGATTTTGAATCGACTTGCTATTTCAAAAGAATAAAACACACAAAAAGAAATAATTTTTTGTATTTTTCTATTTTTAAATGAATGCAATCTAACAATACAACTATATGAATTCCTAATTTAACCAAGGGGTTAGTAAAGAAAATAACGAAGATAGGGTAACAAGAAGTTAAAGCAAATAACATGAAAAGTAAAATCCTAATGAACATAAGCCATGGAAACAATGTGTCTGTGAGTTAAGCTTTCAAAAAGATCGGTGGGTAATCAATGAAAATAGGAGTAGCGCTTCCTTAATTCCACTGATGCAATCATCGATAGGAATTTAGTAATCGTAAGATGTTTCACTTTTCATCAAATCACAAGGCCATGAAAGGTGCGCTCATGCAAGATGAAAAGCTATGCAGGGAACAATATGATGATCTCTTCTCAAACTAAGTACATCAAAGGAATTTGTAGACCTGTGGCAAACACCAAAATTAAAAAGATCACACAACCAAAACACTGCAATAAAAAATTTGGCTCAATTACACTTCATAAACATACATCCACAAAATATAACACACTTAGGCAAGAATCACTACTCTCCAAATGTGAGCACCAACAACATATATTATTGCATCAAAATAAGGGCATCTTAGAATACATATTGCATTCCTAAATTTATAAGAAATCTTCTCCTCAATTTGTGTTGAGAGTGAGATATATCTCTATGCAATCATATGCTTCTAAATTAATAAAACAAATCTATTTATGTACAAATTAACTATCTAACTGATGCTTAGTAGGACTCCATCCATATTTATATCATTAATTGGATGCATGAGCCTTTACATGTCTTAAAACAAAGAAAGTATGAGAAAATAAGAAAGAGCGAGCCATTAGTTGATGTAGGAGTGTCTAGAAGTGATAAAAATAGAAGCTTCATCTTCACTAGGCATTTGTAGGAGTTAAATTGTTGTCAAAATGTGTTTTTGATGCATGAAAAGCTCTAAATTTAGAACTGGTAGTTAATTGTCGATGCACCTCTAACTTTCTCAAAACTTCTATCAAACCTTTGAAAAGTGCACCTGCACACCTAGCACACCTGTGCACCTTGCGCACCTCGGAAGCAAGTTCAAAAAATGTAAAATTTCACCAAGTGTCAAAATTGGAATTATGGCTTCTGGGTTTTGTTCTCCTTTATACCAGAGTTATGTATGGGTATTTGCCCTTGAATTTCTCAATGATCTTAGTAACTTGAGCCACATCTAGAAAATATAAGGCCTCATATTTTTCCTTCACTTTCTATTTGCAGTTGCCCATCTCAATGCGACTCTCCACAAAATCTCTGAGTTTTACATCCAAATCTAATAATGCTTCTTCCATTCTGAATGCTTGCTTGATGTCATTATCATTAGTGGCTTCTTCAAAAGTCTTCTAAAATTTCTCAACTACTACCTCTACCTTTATTAATTTATCCCTTGCATCATCCTAAAAAATGTCTAAACACACATCACTATAATGTTTCTCAGCCTCCAACATTTGCTCTTGGGTTTGATCCTTGAGCTTGTGAATCTCTACATGTAATGTCTCCATTACTTTATTGTCATCCACAATTAATTCTATCTAACCATCAATTTTGTCTAATTCCTCTACTGTATATACCTCCATTAACATCTAATACATATATCCTTTGATAGACTGTAATGCCTACAAATCTTTGCCCTCGGTATGCACTTCATCCATCAGACCAAAATCTTGATTCAAAATGGTGACTAGCCTATCGGCATTATCCTACATATGGTGTAGCAACTTTAGATTTCCTTGTATAATATGTACACCTTTTTCCTCAAAACTTTCTTGCCATTGCTGACAAGCTTTGAAAAATGGATCTAACTATATTGTACCCTTATCCCTTCTCTCTAGTGTTGCATTCAAGGTTTCCTTGGGATTTGTAGGATCTCAGGAGCCAAAAACTTCGCTTAGATATCCCTTTAGGATTTCATTCTGTCTCCAAAGTGTTATCAATTCTGCCCCATCCTATTCTAAGCTCCTAAATACTTCTTTAATTCTAGTTGTAACCATCAGCTTAATAGTATCCAAGGTAGGTTTCCCAAGCATGACCTTCCTACTTTGATAATCCCTTGGAGTCAATTCTTCAATAGCTATATGTGGAGGAGGGATAGCCACATGAAAAAATAATTCCTAGTTCTGATCTCTCATGATAAAGGATAATGTTCGTGCATCCTTTGGTGGTCATTCAAGTTTCCTTAGAACTTCAATTAATTCCATCCTATCCTTGTCCTCAGTGGTGAATTACTTCCTCTTATTTCTAATGACCTCTTTTCTTAGCCATCTAAGTACATGCTCTATCAGGGATTTACCTTTTGAGGATGAAGGAATTTGCTCTACTATGCCCTTTCCTTTATCTTCCCTTTCTAGAATCATCTCCTTTTGTGAGGGATCCACACCGGGAGCCTCTATATCTATGGAATCCATAGTTCTCACCTTTGTGTCTTGGGAAGTTTGCTAAGGTTGCTTACTTATCTACCCTTCCTCTGACACTTCCTCGGTGGATTCTTATTGTGGCTCTTCCCCTTGTTTTGCTTGAACCTATTCTCCTTCAGTGCTTGGAGGAAGAGAGGTAGTAAATCCATTGTTTACACAAAATGTAACATGAACGGGTGATGGTAGGCCTACTTCAAGTCATGTAGTAATTTGTCTCTTATCCTCTTCCATCTATTTTTTTCATCCTTATCTTTTATCTTTTGCTCCACTACTTCAAACATTCTTGTAGATTGCACTTCTTATTCCCTTTTCAACAATTTTACCCACTCAATAAGACTATGGTTTTTCTCTAGTAGATCAGCAGTGGAAGAATTAGATTCATTAGACATTTTTCCATTAGACAGTTCTTCTATAACTTTCTCTTGATAAGTTGTCTCATTGGTTTGTTGGACAATTTCTTTTCTCCTATTCAAGGACTACTTCAGGTTGTTCTATTCACCATTCCAATATCTAATTCTCAATGGTCTCATCCAATTTATACTTCTCCATGACTTAGATGTTTATTCTCAAGAAGTAAAGCCTTTAACAAGAGATCACATCTCTGATATGAATTATTAGAACGTATGATAGGTAGAATGTTGAGAGGTGGGGGGAGTGAATCATTATCCTCTAAAACTTTCACACTCAAAAAAATTTGGTCCTTTCTTTCTTCACCAACTCAGTAATAACTATTCTTTCATTACATTACTATGTAAATGAAACTAACATAACTCAATTACCACTCACAATGTAAAACATATAAACTCATGAAACACAACTATTTGGTATTGTAGAAATGCTTGGTTAGAAGAAGAAATTGCATTTGAGATGGTACCCACAAATCCATCACTATTATAATAAGAGGTTGTCTTATTAGGCCTACAATGTTTAGTCACTTCTACTGACTTAATTAGGAGTATACAATGATATCCACAAGGATCTAACTTTTACGAGGATTTTACAACACTCATTAAGTGTGTACTCTGTTAACAGATTTACAAATAAGATTTTCAAGTCAACATTTTTCAAGAAACTACTAAAATGATTAGAATGTAGAAGAAAATGACCTATAGTGGTAACTTACTTATCTTGATTAGATTCCCTCTTCTGCTAAATTATTATCACCTTCTTATGATAGATATGTAATTCCTCGATGTTCTATCTTTAACTTCAATTTTTGAACTCTTCTCTGTATTGTTGCTTCAAATCCTTACTTGAAAACATTCACTTCTCCATAAAATGACCTCAGCCATACCGTTAGCAACAACTCCAAATTGTTCTTAACTACTCCTTTTATAGTATTATTTTGTTTTTTCATAGATTGACCTAATGGAATCATCCATTTCTTCCTTCCTTTTCATCTTTATTTTTAGTGGTTTGTGCTTCCTTGGAATCATCAACAATCACTACATGTCATTCAAGAAAATCTTATCAAACCTTTACCTTAATTATTGTAAACTATTTTTCTTGCTTGGTGTAGTTGTGTCATACTATATTTGATGAAAATTCAAATTTTGATGTCCTCTTTATGTCACTCAATAAATATAATGTCCATAATGTTGACACTCGATGTTGACTTTGCTCTGTGACAGCTGACTTTCTTGGCATAGCTTTTAGCTTTATTCAGGTAAAAATTCTTCTTGGTAGATATGATATCACTCAGTTTGAACTTGAGCTCAAGTATAACTGTAATGTTCTTCTATTTCCTCCATTGCTCGGGCAACATAATTACTTGATTACTATGGACATTATGACACTAACTGGAAACATAACTACTTGTAAGAGTAACAATTAGTGCCTTGTAATTGATCTCCGACCACTATCCAATATAATAGGTCTTTTTATTGCCATGTCTCACCAAGAGGATAAGCATGCACACATGGATCAAATGCATCTATATCTACTCAATACCTCACTAATCTGGCGTAAGTAATATGTGTTATCCCCAATTGATAATGCTAAAGATAAGGGAGATAATGTATGTGAATGAGTCATAATAGTTATTATTGAAGTCAAGTATGATTAGGTAAGATAGTATAGTGCTGATTGATGAAGAGGATTTCTTCAAAAGAGTGAAAATTTTGGGTTGTTGGTTCCCAGGTGGTTTTTCCCTTTATGTGATTTCCAGGTTAAAATGCTTGTGTCAAAATGTGTGAATGATTGTGTTGCATGTTCATTTCATATTTATTGTTTCATGTTTCAACTTGGTATACATATGTAAAGTATATAAGGTTAACAAATTTTAGTTAGATACTCAGTATATAAGTTAACAATTTATTGGCAAATATTGAATAAGTTATTATTATTAAGTTTTGATTTGTTATCGAGCTTGTTTATTAGAAGTTGAAATTTCTATGTTGTTGAGAAATGTATTAAGGACTCAAGCATAACTAATTCACCCCCACCCTTCTCTCATTTGTTTAACAATTTGTATTAGAGTTGAGTGAGTACTCTAGAATCGTGCACTCCTTTAAACCATTCTATCCAAGGTAACCCATAGATTGGAAGGCATGGATGGAAGCTTAGATCTCCCTATTCATGGAGGGCAAAGGGATACAATGAACAATGATATGGCTCTTAGTTAAGCCTAAGTAATGAAACCCCTTGTGAATAAACCATGAGATGGGAGATTATAAGACAAAAGAAAGAGTGCTAGTGCCAAAGAGCTTCCATTGAATGCAATGCAAATGAAACAATGCTAAATGGAATGCAAAGATGCAACTATACTAGCTCGACATGAGAGTATTACAAAACCATTCTAATTAAACTAGGTGAGCTATCTTATTTCAAAAATAAGCTAAGCTAATGCAAATGAGGCTAATCTAGCATGAGGATGAAAGAATGAAAGAGAGAGAAGATAGAAGTTCTCCATAAATGCTCCAAGAAAACTTGCAACATAAAAATAATTCAAATTATGGATCCTTAAATGAGGAGAGAGATTTCGCTTTTAAATATGCATGGATGGTAGAGATCAAAATCTAGAGGAACACAATCAAGGGTGGGAGTTCACTTTTAGCATGATCCAAGTGTAAGATCTTTTCCACCAATGCAAAAGAGTTAACTTTGGCCTCTCCATGTGCAACAAAAACTATTTTCTTTTATTTTTAAATTAGGGAAAATGCTTTATGTGTGAAACTTAGGACAAGGGGGTGAAAGGGGTCTTTTACTTAATTAAAGGGGGATATGTTCCTTTTAATTTAATATGAACTTAGGATATACTAGTCAAACTATAGAATATGATCAAATAAATTGATTTTTAAAGATTTGATCTAGGCAAATAATTTAAATAATTTAGCCAAAATACTAAAAAGGGGGCTAATGGTCAGCCTTTTTTTGGTGATTACATTTGCCCCTCTTTTACCAATGTGAGATTGATCTGGGAACACATTGCATCAAAGAATGAAGAAGCCAAGTAGGCAAAGGTAGATAGAGAGGTTTGATTCCACAGATGAAATATAGAGGAAGATAACAAATCCTGGATGTACAATATGGCAGTGCCAATATTGAACACTAGGAAAGGGAGATGATATCAGAACTCAAGAAGAGTACCAGCATAACGAAAACTAGATAAATGGAGATCAATTGGAAAGGTCAAGCATAAGCTCCTGAGAAATAGATAGCTATAACAAGCAAGCAATTTACAATGATGATAGAATATTCCTACACCCTTGGGATTGAGATGAAAATAAGGTATATAGGGGATGCATAAATGAGATAGATATGATCCAATCGAGATAAAGTGAGGTCCATTATGACAAATATATGATAAAACCCAAAGAGTAACCACTAACAAGTGATATAATGCCCTAGTCTGACTAAGTTTAACTAGGAAAGATAAGTCATAAGGATTAGGTCAAAGTGAGAAGAAAGATGAAAAAGAGATGACATAGAATGCTCTGAGAAGATGGAGATGACAAAGATATGAAGAAATAGAGATGCCCCAATGAAGATTCAAAGGTTAGACCTCAAAAGGTCAGCTAATTGCATAGAAGAAGGTAGAATTTTAATATGCAATTTTGCCCACCAAGATGAACTCAAATTTCGATTTTGATCCTAAAAATGGATCCAAGACATTGAAATTAACTAGTGGTGCAATTTTTGCAAAATTCCAAAGAATTTGAAAATTGAGTCAAAGGACTATATAAGGGGTCCAAGGGTCATTTTCAACTCATTTTGTATTTTGTGAATTTGAGAGCTTTGAGTGATCTGAGAGAGATAGCAATGGCTCAGGTAGGGGTTTTGACTGCTGGAAATCAATTCAAGCATAGCCAGTTGAACAACTGGCCTCCATAGTATGATGCCCCAATAAGTCATTGATAATTTTGAGCTTTTCAGCCATTTATAACATGTTTTTAGCATGTTTTAGTCATTTTTAATTAGTTTTGTGTGAATTATCATACCATATTTTAATAGTATCACACACCAGTTATGTAAAACATCACACAATACATGATTAGCCACATGTATCACATGGATGTTGTAGAAAGTATTGTACAGTTATCTTTTGAATGTTTTCACATGTTTAGAAGGAGAATTTGATCGTGTTGCTTTTGATTTTGTATTTTCTTAGGTTTTTAAGAGCTTTTTTTGATCCCCTCATGATTGGTACTGACATTCTTTACTTCTTGTTTTGGTTATGCAGATGGTCTTTCCTACTTTGCACATTAGAGCCCCCAAGGTGGTGGGGTTGTAAGTTGTACGTTACCTCGATGATGAAGATATAGAGGTATTAGAATCCATGGGATTTTGTTGGTTCTTGCAGATACCCCATATTTGGGTGAACCATGGTCTCCTTAGAACCTTAGTAGAGATGTGGCATAGTGAGAATAACACATTTCACTTGCCTATTAAAGAGGCTATGATCACCTTAGAGGATGTATATCACATCCTATGAGTACCATACCATGGTGACCTGGTATGTATGATAGATATGCTTTGATTTTTTTGCTTTTAGGTCATGGTTTCCATACGATGAGTGTTGACATGAGCATTTGTGTGTCATAGGTGTATTATGATTAGACTCTGATAGAGGGGAGGGTAGTAGTGCAAGAGATTTTTTAGGATGTTACCATCCTAGATAGGTACTTGAGTTGCGAGCATTTGATAGAGGAGTATGGGGATTAATACCCTATAGCCTATCTTGTGTGTTCTTTGGTATCCCAGGCTCTGGTGATAGATAGGAATTAGAAGGGCTTCCCTTTAGGCTGTAGTAGGTTGGTAGCTGACCTAGTTGGCTGACTGAGGTGGATGACATGGGGATCAATGATCCTCACAAATGTTGACACAAGGAGAGTTAAGAACAACTAGGGACAAAGGCACACCTAACTATCCAACCACCTTGCTAAGTAAACACAACAAAATCAAACATGCAAAGACAAATGCCAAGGAGAGATAGAATGCAACACTCTTATTGATTCATTAAGTTAACAACATACATGCCTAGCTGTAAGGCCTTCTGGGTTATGACCAGATACAAAATACAACTTCAAGATCTATGATCCAACTTCAAATTCACAATTCCAAAGACATTTTCTTTAAACTCCCTAAGTTATTTTTATGAGTTATCTAAAACTAAACTAAATACCTCTATTTATACTTGCCAAAATGACTTACAAAAGATTCTAGATCATTACATAATGTAAATGTGAACCTCAAAATGATATGCACCATCTCTAGACAAGATCCTATCATTAAATTCATGATCCAAATTAAATAAAAAAGTTGGCTCACACTAAGAACCAATCACGAAGAACTCAAACAAAGAAGGAACTAAGAATCAGTAAATATCAAGCTCACTCGACACATGAAGGAATACTCGACCAACACTGAAGAACTCAATCAACTCTAGACAACTTGGCAGTAACTAGAACTTCACAACAACTAGAACTCGGTAGCAACTGGAACTCGGTAGTAACTGGCATTAGGAAATAATTGGCACTCAACAATAACTATCATAATGAACAAAAGTGCAAGATTACAAGGCAACCCATGATGCTCCTACATCAGGCAACCAGGGTTGAAATAAATGATTCTACTGAATCATGCAAGTGTCACAACCTGAGTTGAATCCAACTCAGATTGAGAAATCCATGTAGCATCTTTAATTGGTTCGTTCTTCCACTTTACCAAATAGTCATAGTAATATTTTCCTCTTGCGCACTTACCAAATATCTAATCCAATATCTGTTCAACCTCTTCAATCTATTTCTTAGGATAATTGTCTAATACAACAAATTAATCACCTGACTCATGATACTTATACAAATTAGCAACATTAAATATAGGAGATATATCCATGTCATTAGGTAACTCAACTTCATAAGCATTGCCACTGTAAAACTTCCTCAAGATCTTACAAGGTCCAAACTTCTTCATTTTTAGCTTACTATATGTTCCAACAGGAAATCTTCCTTTCTTTAAATGAATCATCACTTCATCGCTAGCTTCAAAAATATGATGTCTTTTAGAATTATCAACATTCTCCTTATACTTATGATTACTTTCTTCCAACTTCAACTTTACTTCCTCATGCAAGGATTCATAAAATCAAGTAATTCTTCCCCTTCAACACTTCTCTTCTCTTCACCAACAATATCCTTCAAATTCGATATTCCTCTAGACTACAATCTCGTTACAATCTCAAAAGGTCTTTTTCCTATAATCTTATTCACATAATTATTATATGCAAACTCAACTTGTGCCAACCATCTCCCAATTACTTGGCTTATCTCCAATTAAGTATCTCAACAAATTACCCAAGCTTCTATTCACAACCTCTACTTGTCCATCTATCTATGGATGAAATGTAGAACTAAATCTCAACTTGATACCCATCTTCTTCCATAAAATCCTCCAAAAATAGCCAACAAACTTACTGTCTCTACCAAAAATAATACTTTTTGGTAATCCATGCAATTTAACAATCTCTTGAAAGAAAATCTCAGCAACATGCACAACCTCTGATGTCTTCTTACATGTTATGAAATGTGCCAATTTAGAAAATCTATCCACAAAAACAAATATGAAATCATACCCTATTGTTGTCTTAAGTAGTCCAAGAATAAAATCCATAGTGATGTCACTCCAAGATTTCCCAGGAATACAAATAGGTGTATATAAACCAGTATTATGACTTACTCCTTTTATAACTTGAAAAATTCCACAACTCCTTACAAACTTCTAAACATCCTTATACATTTTTGACCAATAATACTTATCCTTCAACAAACTCAATGTCTTATCAATTCCAAAATGTCTAGCCAATCCACCACAATGTTTTTCTTTAATCAAATTAACTCTCATAACACTTCTTGGTATAGATAACTAAATTCCTTTGAACAACATACCTTCTTGAATGAAATCCTCATCATACTAACTCATGTGATCTGGTAGATTTGGTGCTCTGCACTCTCTCCACACCTAAGAAAATCATGGTCATTATCATACAACTCCTTTATCTCATCAAAACCAAGAACTTGAACCTTCATCCTGGTCAACAAAGAACGTCTTCTGCTGAATGCATCAACAACTCGATTAGTAACTCCACTTCTATACTTGTTCACAAATGTGAAACTTTGCAAGTACTCAACCCACTTCATATGTCTCTGATTCAACTTATGCTGACTTCCCAAATACCATAAAGTTTTATGATCAGTTTAGAACACAAACTCCTTAGGAATCAAAAAATGTCTCTACTTCTTTAAGGCTTAAACAATAGCATAAAACTCTTGATCATACACATAATACTTCCTTTTAGCATCATTCAACTTCTCATTAAAGAAAGCAATAGGTTTAACTTCTCAACTTGAAATACCTTATTGAAATCAGATAAAGCCAACACAAGTAACTCAACAACCTTTTGTTTCAAAGTCTTCAAAATCTTACCAGCTCCATGTGTCCACTTGAGATCACTTTTATCTCCTCTTATTGTTTCAGTCATAGCATTACAAACAAAAATGATTTTTTTAATAAAATTTATGTAGAAACTAGGCAAACCATGAAATGATCTTACCTCACCCACATTCTTAGGTGTAGGCCATTCCAAAATTGCTTTAACCTTCTGAGGATCCATTCTCAAACCATCAGCTAAAATCACAAATCCCAAATAAAAAATCTCCTCTTGCATAAAGGAACACTTTTTTAAATTAATCATCAACTTCTCCTCTTTCAATCTTTGGAATACTTGTCTAACATGCTCAAGATGTTCTTCCTTAGTCTCTCTGAATATCTGAATATCCTCCAAATAAATAATCATAAACTTACCCAAAAATCTCTTAAGAACTTCATTCATCAACCTCATGAAAGTATTAGGTGCATTAGTCAAACCAAAAGGCATTACCAACCATTCATACAAACCATCTTTTTTTCTGGAAAGCACTCTCCATTCATCACCTTCTCTAATTTTGATATGATGATAACCACTGTTCAAATCAATCTTGGTAAAATACTTTGCTCCACTCAAACAGTTCATTATATCATCCATCCTCAGCATAGGAAACCTATATTCCTCTATGATCTTGTTAATAGATGTGGAATCCATACACATTTTCCATTCTCCACTCTTCTTAGGTGCTAGTACAATAGGTATGTCACATGGACTCAAACTTTCTCTGATCAAGCTTTTCTACAAAAACTTATGTGCTTGTCTATTAAGTTCTTCATTCTCTGTAGGTGTTAATCTATATGGTGCTTTGTTTGAAAAACTAGCTCTAGGAATCAATTCCATACAATCAATTATACTTTTTACTGGCGGTAAACCATCAGGTATATCCTCTGCAACAATTTCTTTATACTCATTCAACAAACTTGCGATTTCTATTGGTACTTGGCTAACACTATCAGTTTCTACTATCACTCGGCCTCTACCAGTTTCTATAGCTTGGTCATTACTACAAAAACTTGGGGTCCCCTAGGAATTATAGCAAAACAAACTTGGTTCCTTTTCAATTATTTTTCAAATTTCTTTCCATTAACAATGCAAGTTCTCACAATAGTACAATTTATCTGATCACGAGACTCAATCAAAGGAAACAATACTTTAGGGCGGGGCCCTAGCTCGGTTAGCGAAATCTTCCCTGTTGCAGGGGGTTGGTCACAGGTTCTAGTCTCTCCCGTCCTCGTGGTACAGGTGGGCGTGTCACGCCAGCACTATCGGTCATGTTAAAAATTTTATCAGGCACACTGCAGTTTATAGGGGGGCCGTGTTGCACCGATTCCTGCAGTCTAAAAAAAAAAAAAAAGGAAACAATACTTTCTTTCTTTCATTCACCCAAAGAGTGTATTGGTTCAATCTTCCATCATGCATAACATATCTATCATATTGCCAAGGTCTACCCAAAAAAATATGACAATAATCCATAGGCATAACATCACATAAAACTTCATCAAAGTAATTGCCAATCTTGAACTCATGCAACACATTGTTCACTTACCAATATCTTATGTTCATCCCTGATCCATGAAACATGATAGGGTTTAGGATGCATCAGCCTCTGCAACTGTAATTTTGTAACTAGCTCTTCTGATGCCAAATTTTTTGAACTTCCACTATCAATGATCACCTTGCAGCATTACCCAACCATCTTACATCTGGTCTTGAAAAGACTTCTCTTTAGGAAATGTTCCTCATTAATTCCACTATTACAAAAAGTTATTCTCACCATCAGATTTTCTCTGGCCTCAAGTCCACTTGGTGAACCCTCAAGGTCTTCTTGAATCACAACATTTATGTTACCTTGTTCATTCTCACCATATGATCCATACTTAAAGGATCTATGCCATTCTTTACTACATCTAAAATAATTACCACGAAAACCACCTCTAGAATAAGAATTACCTCTTCCTTAGTAATAACTAGTACCTCCTCAATAAGAATGAGCACCTCTCCATTCAGTCTTTCCTTTGTCATCACTTTTCCATTCAAATTTGTCCTTATCTTGCACAAAATTGATGGATCTTCCACCTTCTCTATAAGATCTACCTCTGCCTCTCTAGAATCTACCACCTTTACCTCTTTGTCTTTGTTCATGCTTCTTTGTCAAGATCTCCTTATCTTTCAAGGCATATTGGTATGCTTCTTCCACACTTTCAAATTTTACAAAACCTATCTCATCTTGAATTCTAGATCTCAATCCATTTAGATACCTTGCAACTTTCTCAAGCTCATCATCCACATGTCCAGATCTAATGTCCAATCTATAGAATTCCTCACTATACTCCCTCACACTCATGTTGTTTTGTCTCAAATTTTGCATCTTTCTCAACAAGCTAACTTGGTAATCCACAAGAAGGAACTTCTTCACCTTGTTCACCATTTTCAGCCAAGTCTTGACCTTCTCCTTTTCCCTCCTTTTTCTATCATTCAAATGCTCCCACCATAGTGAGGCATGACCCTTAAACCTAGTGGTTGTAATTTTCACCTTCATATTATCAAGAGTTTTTTCAAACTCAAAGAAATTCTCCATATCAAAGATCCAATCCAACACATCATTGGTGTCCAATTTTCCATCATAAGGAATAACTTCTATAGCAAGCTTTGAATGTGCCCTAGACAATACTCTTTACAATCTTTCCTCATCCTAATCTTCTTCAGGTTCTGAAGGTTTAGTGCTATTGTTTCATCATCACTCACATCATCAAGAGGTTCTCCTCTCCTCTAGGTTGTCTCCACAACAACTAGTCTAGTTGCAATTTGTTTCAACATGTCCATAACAACAAAGTCAACATTTCCTCTACCTTGAACCATCTTTACAAACAGGTTCTTGCAAGATCGTAACCCTCTACAAGTTATAGGTCAAATCCATATATCTGAAACCCTACAACCAAATCCAACTTAGGGTTGTACACGATCCAATCTCTACAAGGATGAACCTCAAGCTTTGATACCACCTAATGCAAGGAGATTTAAGAACAATTAGGGTTGAAGGCACACCTAACTATCCAATCACCCTGTTGAGTAAACACAACGAAAGAAAATATAGAGAACAACACCAATAAGAGAGAGAATGCAACACTCTTATTGATTCATCAAGTTAACAACATATATGCCTAGTTGTAAGGCCTTTTGGGTTACGACCAGATACAAAATACAACTTCAAGATCTATGATCTAGCTTCAAATTCACAATTCCAAAAACATCTGCTTTGAACTTGCTAAGTCCTTTTTCTAAGTTATCTAAACTAAACCAAATACCTCTACTTATACTTCTCAAAATGACTTATAGAATATTCTAGATCATTACATAATAGAAATATCGACCTCAAAACAATCTACACTCATCTCTAAACAAGAACTTATCATTAAATTCATGATCCAAATTAAATATGAAAGTCAGTTCACACTAAGAACCAATCACGAAAAACTTGATCAAAGAAGGAACAAACTTTCGGTAAATATCAAGCTCACTCAACACACAAAAGAATACCCAGCCAACATTGGACAACTCAGCAGTAACTAGAACTCGATAGTAATTGGAACTCGACAGCAATATGAACTTGACAACAATTAGAACTTGACAGTAACTAGCACTCGACAATAACTGCCAGAATGAACAAAAGTACAGGATTAAAAGGCAACCTAGGATGCTCCTGCATCATATATGTACCATGAGCTCCATGAGATCGTGTATTGTGAGGGGAGGACCTGGGTGTGCGACACAACTTTGGCCTAGATGTGGGTATGTGAGCACATAGAGGAGGTATGATCGCAGGTACATCCATAAGAGCAGAGATATATGTTCATCTATAGATATATTGGTTTTATCCCATAACCTTATAGTGGCAATTTGATGTACTACCGTCAACTTTTTGACAAGTTATCTTCTTTTGAGTGGAGGCCCTACCAACAATATGCAATATGGGTAGATGCCAATGATGAGTTAGGTTGCATGTTTTATAATAGGTTGCTTATTGATAGATATTTAGATATTGTGGAGTGTTCTATGATCAGCCAAGTATGGAGACAATTTGGGCATCGACAAGGTGTATCCACAAAGAATACAAATTATGCCTAGTTAAGGGTGAGGAGAGCCTTGGATGGATCCATATGCTCAATTACCAGACAACATTATGAGACGCTACAATGTTACATCTAAAGGCATGGGACTATCATCCCAATGTCGCAGATGCAAGGGAAAAGATGACATACCTATATGAGATGCAAAGGCACCCATTTCCCCATCTCATTATGCTAGATGCCTTACCTTAGGTGGCAGGTAAGGGAGGGGATGGTCAAGATGACAGAGGCAAATGAGGTAGGGGGAGAGGTGTTAGGAGGCTAGAGGATGGGAGAAGCTCCAAGGGAGCTTCGGGCAGTCAGACACGGTCTTGGAGTCAAATACAATCAAGTATTTGTAAATCTTTTTAAAGGTGATATTCCTTTGAATGTTTTGTAATTCCTTTAGAGTAGGCCACTCAAATTGAGGAGTGATAAGGTCTAGATGATGTTTGGTGCAAATCCATTAATAGGATTACATTAACAATGTGTATGTAACCTTTAACCAAGTTGGCTCCTAATAGAGCTCACTTTAGAAGAGATTTTTTTTTGGGTTACCAGTTCCTAGGTGCTTTTTTTCCCTTTACAGGGTTTCCATATTAAAATACTTGTGTCATAATGTGTGAATGATTGTGTTATATGTTCATTCATGTTTAGTGTTTCATGTTGCAGCTTGGTATACATATGTAATGTATACAGGGTTAATGAAGTTTACTATGATACTCAAGATATACGTTAACAGTTTATTGGCAAAAATTGAATAAGTTATTATTGTGAAGTTTTCATTTGTTTTGAGCTTGTTAATTGGAATTTGGAATTATTAACTTGTTTAAAAATGTATTAAGGATACGTGGATAACTGATTCACCCCCACTCTTAGTTATCTAACAATATGATCAAACATCCATACCTATAGTAATGTACACATTTCTAGACTCTGCCTTTGATGTCAAACATAGCCATTGAACATACTCTTGCCCCACACATATACCACTTGGTGCCTCTCCATCCTCTATACTATATGTGCATGTAGAGTAGAGAATAGAGTCTACATATTAGAAGATACCACAACTAAAACAAGGAATAATAATATCTTCTTCATCAAAGGTACCTCTCTCTCTACATGTAGTATGGCCGCCTTCTTAATCTGATCTTTGCATATGCATATACTAGGCCATTTGCAAGAGTAAATTTGATGTCTTTGAATCTTAGCCTCATCTTTCAACGTGGCATATCTTAGTATTCATCCTTAGACATGTAGCCTCAATATCTTATATATGTGGTCTAATCTAACTGTCATCTTATCAAAAGGTAGATGGAATATGCATGTGTCCTCATGCCATCTCTCCATAAGTTTCATCGATGTGGTCTAGGTAAAATCCAATCTATGTGAGACAATATTCCTAGTATAATCCTACATCCCTTAGTAAATGTATCTCCAATGGTTGTAGAAGCACATGTTGCGGTCTTAAGAAGTTTATCACCTTCATGACATGATTCTCTCATAGTACTAGAAGCTCCTGCAAACACATTTCAACAAGATCTCATTAGTATATCATATTGATCAATCAAAATCTATCAACTATGCATAAACTAGGAAACCTAGGTATAGGTCGACTTTCTTGGTATACCTGTCAACTTCCTTACCTAGGTATAGGTCGACTTCCACGGTACAAGTCAACTTTTTGGGCGTAGGGAAAACTTTTGGGTTTGCTAAAAATATACGTTGACATCATTCCTATAATCATTCTACACCTATAATGAAAAGACAATAATGCTAAAAAATAAGAAGAGCAAAAGAATTAAGAGATACCTTGTCCAATAATTTGTGAGCTTCCACCATCTATTGCAACACCTCCAATCTCAGGGGCTCCAATGGTATCTTCCTTGGTATCCTTCTCCAAGCTTCTTCTTCTCCTTCACACATGCAAGGCAAAGTTAAGCATTACAAATGACTCTTCAAAAGGGTAGGCTATAACTTATATGAATTTTTTGAATTAGTTTTCTTTACTAACCATAATATATTCTCCTTTGTACTTTTCCTCTTTGCATTTAATTCATCATAAATTGATTTAGGAAGCTCTAGTTTTCACTCGAGACAAGTGTTGGAATCATGCTTCAGTATCCTTTCTTTTCCAAATACCTTTTGAGACATTTTGAGTTCATCTTAAAGGGTTTTGAAACACATTTGTTATAATTTTTTAACTCACAATTTGTCGTGATAAGCATGTTCCATATTTCATCTTCTTGAAATAGCCATCTAAAACAAGGGGACATATAGCTATCCATGACATTCACCATATTCCTTAGTAAGTCTTAGGTGATTTATGATTATTACCAATATGTGGTTTTGTGGGATGCACTGTCATATCCATGTTTTAAGATAGAATTTTAATAATAATTAGCTAGTACAATGTTATTAAATAAACAACAATAATAAAGTTTAATCAAAACTAATATAAAATACAAAAATAGTAAATAATAATTATTTTAAATATATATTAAATCAATGAAATAATATTTAATATGATATTTTAAATAATTAAATTTCAATGAATAAATAAATAAATAAAATTAAATACAGGAGACAATATTGTAGAAAGTATGTTAACTTTCTAAATAGAATTTAATAATAAATAATAATAAACACAAATAAGTAAGTAAATAAGTAACATAACATAGAATAATATAAATTAACTGAGTCTAATGAAAAGTCAAGAGATATTTAACAAATAGACATGACTTCTTAAAATTAAGATATAAAAGGGAGGAGAGTTTATTTTATAGAGAGGAAAAAAAGAGGAGAAGATAGGAGTTCAAAAAGAAAAAATGGAAGAGGAAAGTAATATGGAGAAAATAAGGAAGTGACACTATGATATTGAAAGGATGTGAACTTTTGAAAGGGTCATAATTATGAATAGTTGTGACTCTTCAAAAATGTTGTGATTATAAAGTATTAGGACTTTTCAAAAGGATTTTTAGTTATGAAGTGTTGTGACTTTTTGAAAGCGATTATAACTATGAAGTGTTGTGACTTTTCAAAAGATTTGTATTATGAAAGGTTGTGATTCTTGGAAAAGAAGAAACAAAAAAATATATTTTATCCTTTCCTTATAATTAGAAAAAGGAAGAATTTTAGAAAGTAAATATAGAGTTGAGATCATTTGGAAGGAATAATTCATTGAAGGGCCAACTAAGGATAGGGCCACATGGATCGAGTAAAGAAGAAGGTTAGAAACATATCTTTATGAATTATATTTGTTTAAATATGTTTAATGAATTTATTTATATTGATGAATCATACTTGTGAATAATTTATGCATATACATATGTATATGTAAAGGTGGAATTTGAACCAGATAACGCACATGACTTCATAGTTAAATGGTTTAAGATCAAGAGAGTCCCTTTTCAGGGAGGAGAGTGATCTTAATATGGTTAATAGTTTAAGATCAAGAGAGTCCCTTTGGGAAGAGAGTGATCTTAATATGGTTAATAGCTTAAGATCAAGAGAGTCTTTTTGGGAAGAGAGTGACCTTAATCAGGTTACAAGGCCATAATATTTCATAGATGTTAACATATGCATATGTGACAAGGGCCGCAGATGGAGAATGCATCTTCTAGGAAGTACCTTAAAGGGAGCACTTCATAGAACAAAGAAGTAATCATGGATCTAAGGATCCTCAAGAGGATTATTAATCCCAATGCACATGGAGACGTCTTTAAGGTTGAGTTAGGATAGAGGGTAAAATAGTGAAAGTTAATTTATTATTATATAAATTCTAACACTAGTTTTGTAGTATTCTTGTCCTAGTTAGTGGGGATATTACATGCACTCACTAATGTTTTCTTGCTAGATCTATGCATTGTGGATTTTCTATATCCTTTTTCATTTACTGATGTTATTTCTACTTTAGCGCATGTGCACATGATGTCGTATACTGCTAAAGTAGGGGCTAAATGTATCATCTTAAATTATAAGTACTTACGTGCTTTACAATTTGATAGTTATTTAGCACCCTACAATTGCACTTAATTAATATTTAATTCAATCCCATTCAATTTCCCTCTCATTGTTGTAAAAGTCGAGGTAGGATTTGAATTCAATGCTACATCCTTTTCTTTTCCCCATTTAACTTGTGCAAAACTTGAGGTAGGATCTAATCTCTATGCATCTTCTTTTATTTTCCCTCCAATCACAAATCCACTCTTCCCCTAGGCTCTTTCTTGGTTAATTCAAGATTCAAATGCCTTTTTAATCGATTTCATCTTTCATCTTTCTAAATTACCCTGAACCCCTTTAAAATTTATGTCTCCCGACATCCTTGCCTATAAAATGGTGCCCTTAGAGAATGACTCTCATAGGGAGAACCTATACTTTGGGAGGCTCTTTTCGAAGGTTGCAAGCTTGATGAGATGTTTCTTTACTCTTTCCCACTCAATTGAGACGCCTCTCATGAATTTGTGATTTGATGTCACTATAAAAGGCAAACCGCTTGCTGATTTTGAGATATAGATATATAAAATCCAAGAGGAGAATGTCAAAAGCAAGCATACAAGGAATTTTTGCAAGGTTGAGTCCCATGTTTTGATGTAATTCATTTGAAGCAAGGGTTAACTATCATATTCAATCATTCTAATTCAAGTTCTACAATCAAACATTCGATTCAAAAACACCATGGAGCTGTAACTAGATTATGAGGATGACTAGGAGTACTTTTTCGCCTTAGGACCTTGGTTTTTTCTTATTATTTTCAGATCTTTGATTTGTTACTACATATATTTCATGGCACTCACATGCTAGAGTTTCACTCTTAGGGTTAGATCATAGCATTATATTATATTACATATTGCATTTACTATCTTCTTTGCATTCTACATATACAAATCTAGTTTCATGATACAATCACACAATATATTCTTAACAGCTATTATATTAAATTAATTATCTTTAAACAAATAAAATAGAACAAAATATTTTCAATATTCATAAAATTAAAGATCTTTTACAAATGTGTGTGTGTGTGTGTGTGTGTGTGTGTGTGTGTGTGTGTGTGTGTGTGTGTGTGTGTGTGTGTGTATTAAATTACTTTTTAATAAAAAAATATTTGAATATCTATAAGATTTAATATTAGATATCTTATAGAATAAAATTTATTAACTTAACATAATAATGATGAACTTCATTATTTTCTTAAAAATGATTCTACAAACATCAAATCTAGTTTGATAAATAAATAAAAAATCAAAATACATTTAATTTTAAATTTAATTAATATTGATAGGCATTATATAATGATAAAAAGGATGGAACGAGAAGATGTATATTAATATTAACATTTATCTTTTTACATTAAATTTGAACTATTACATGTCAAAATCATAATATTTATTATTAACAAGATATATATTTATAAATAATTTAATTAAGCTGAGAGGCTTCTACAATGGGAGCACATTTCGTTGTAAACAATCTAACATTTTTAAAAAATTTGACAGGTAGTTGAATAGTTATACCACGTCCTTTATTGAAATTCCATTCGGACTTGACTAGCAATGCTTAACATTGACGCTTCCCATTCCCTCATTAACCACACTGTATTTTTGGTTTGAAGGATTCGATATTGCAAACACTAAACACGCGACCTGCGAGTACGTAATTTCAAACGTCAGGTAATTGCAAACGTCAGGTGAAGCCGAGTCGTCATCAAATAATAGTTTATTGTTGACAGTGTGAAGACACATTCAGACGTTTCTAAATATATTTATTCATCATTCACTCCAGCAAGAAGAAAGCCAATAATCTGTTATGACAAGAAAACCAAACGTATTGCCTTATGCTCCATTTTTACGCGTTACATGTTTTCAATTCTTTGAAGTTGAACCATCACACATTAACATTAATCTGTTATGACAAGAAAACCAAACATCTTGCCTTATGCTCAATTTTTACACGTTACATGTTTTCAATTCTTTGAAGTTGAACCACACATCAACATTATATATGGCAAGATCCTATTTTGTTTTCTATTCAACATTATATTGAATGATAGGATCGATATTCTGATTTCTATTCAACATTGGATTGAGTAACAGGATCAATATTCTGATTTCTATTCAACATTGGATTGAGCAACATGATCATTATTCTGAGTATGTATGTTTATGTGTTTTGATTTCTTCTATTTAAGAAACTTTTATTGTGTTGTTTTTTCTTATTTTCAAAGCTCTGTAATTTCCTTAATTTTTCTTAGAAACTTTGATAGCATAGAAATTCTTCTCAATTAGAAACATTGCAGATTTGTATTTCTTCCATTTTAAAAACTTTTATTGTGTAGTTTTTCCCTATTTTGAAATCTGCATAGTTTCCTTAAATTTTCTTAGAAACTTTGATAGAATAGAAATTCTTCTCAATTAGAAACATTGTAGATTTGTATTTCTTCCATTTTAGAAACTTTTATTGTGTAGTTTTTTCCTATTTTGAAATTTGCATAGTTTCCTTAAATTTTCTTAGAAACTTTCTTATATTAGAAATTCTACTCAATTGGAAAATTGCAGATTTCTTTCTATTTCTTTCTCTTCATTCAAAACATTAGATTTTTAGAATTTAGATATTATAGTATTAATTAATCTGACTTTTTAATTAGATTGCACGTGTCAGCCCCATACTTCAAGTTACACATGCGACAGGTGGTCAATATAAATATAAAGGGCATATAATAAGTTTCCCACAAAATATAGAACATGTTTCCAATATATTGCCACACACAATAGACAATTTGCCAATTATTATTGTTAGACGAAGAGATCAACGTGGAACAAACTATAATTTTACTGTGAATAGGGATCGTGTCTACAAAGCACTCAAATACAAAGTAGAGCATGATAAATTTTATTCAGATGTCCAAATTAATGAAAATCCTCTCAATGATCTACCTAGAAATGTAGATGAAAATATCTTTGCCAGATTAAAGACAATCAATATGGAATTTGATTAAGATGAAAATGAGATTGTTTTTGTTGGTCTAGTCATGGAGTCAGATGAAGGAAATATAATAGATCATACAACATCAATGGCTTCAAGAGCACCTAATGCCCAAAAAGAAATGGAACTTATTCGTGCATTGGTCAATAAACCTGATGTGCATCCAACATCATTGATAGATTGGCCAAGTATCGTTGTATCTCCCATTAATGAATATGTCACATTAGGATTACTTGATATGGCATTTCCAACACTATTTCCTGATGGAAGTTGTGATTGGTTAGAGCCATGATTATGACAAGTCTATCTTCATGAATTTGTGAAACATCTGATGCGTTATAGCGATCATCGTTTTGGAAAACATCCCAGGCTTAGATCTTTTGTGTTGAACATGATAATGAGACATTGTGCACAAAACTCATCGTCAATGTTTGTGAAAAGAAGCTTTAAAGATATACCCATTACCATCCATGAGTTGCGACAACATATGGAAAACACACCCCACTCTGATTTGGCAAATAAATTGATGCGATTTGGGACATCTTTAAGGGGAACACGGTCATATTGGACTAAATCTTGTGCAGAATTGACAGATTTGCTTCATCAAATTGGTACTCCTACAATATTTTTCACATTAAGTACAGCGGATATGTATTGGCCTAATTTGCATGCACTTATGCCAGGAACAATGCCAACTGATCCACGAGAAGCTCAGAATTGGAGAAGACAAAATATTATTGACTATCCTCACATAGTTGCACACTATATGCACTTAAGAAACTCAATGTTTCGAAAAGAAATTCTAGAAAAGGGAATGAATGTCAAGGACTTTTGGTGTAGATATGAATGGCAACATAGGGGGTCCCCACACATACATGAATTCATATGGATTGAAGGAGCACCTGATGTGGATAAAATTGTTTGGTCAAATGAGGAGAAAAGAAGAAGTGCTGAAAGATATTTTCACTCCATTGTTCATGCATGGAACCCTAGAAATGATCCTCATCAACGAAATATACAGGCATGTTAATAAATATTTATATATATTCATGTAATGTGATATTAATTAGTGTACTTATCTTTTCTTACCTTCAATTGTAGGCATTGGTCAATTTTCAACAACATCCATGTCTCAAAAACACAAGACAACTTGCAGAGGTGGATTTGGACCGTGACTATGATGAAATATTAAATTGTGTGGAGCGACACACAATTTGTAAGGAGGGTGCATGCTTACAAAAAAAAAAAGGGAAAGATGGTTTGCAAGTAATTATTTCGTCCCAATGAATATTTATTAAATATATATAAATAATTACTACAAAATGACAGGGCTTAATATAAAATTTCTTACATGGAGTGTAGGTATAATGCTCCCTGGCCATTAAACCTGGGGGGATCAAAATTATATGAAGACATGGAAACATGGGAAAATAAATTTGAACCAATGAGAAATGATGATAGAGTCAATTCACATAATCGCCACATACTACAATTATGGAGAGCAAATATAGATTGGCAACCTGTTCTTTCCAAACATGTTGTCATAAAATATATCACCAAGTATGCAGCAAAAGTAGAGAAAAGCTCAGAAACATACCAACAAATGTTGATGCGTCTATCCAATATGGAAAATCCAGATGATTTAGTAGCACGGGCATATAGGAGGCTTCTAACTAAGACAATTGTAGAAAGAGACATTGGTGCTCAAGAAACTTGCCATATGTTATTAGAGCTTCCATTGGTGGAGTGTAGTAGAAGATTTGTCAATCTAAATGTCTCACTTGAGATGTTCAAACCTGTAACTCTAAATAATGAAAATGAAAATGATGAAGAGAATAATGAAGAACAAACAAAATCTTTCATTGATGGTTATAAAAAAATGGCATTATGTATGGAAGGTGTTATATTAATTGATGTAGCTAGATCATGGATATATAATCCTAAGAGAAAAAGAGACAACAAATGGGAGCCTAGGGAAAAAGCTGCAATTGTCAGAGTATGTCCTAGGTTTGTATCTATCCCTTTACGTGAGTCAGGTAAATGGATCGAGTTTTGTTTATCAGAGTTACTTCTCTACAAGCCATTTTGTGATATTGAATGGGATATTGGTCATGATGATGCCTCTATCATACAAAGTTGGGAGACATTCGCTTACAACCCTTGGCATGTTCAACGTACAATGTCTGCAGAAAATGTTGAAAACCCAAATGATTCTGAAACTGAAGACAATGAAGATGTTCATAGAAATACTACAACAAAACATGAATGGGAGATTATATCTAGGTTGCACCAGGGTCAAAATATACATTGCTTAGAAATAGACATGTTGGGGAGAAGAGATGTTGATAGACAAACAAAATGGTTTGTTGATTATCAAGGAGAAGAGTACACTTCCAGAGCAATCAATTTCATAAGTAACATGAAGAATTATGGGTGCCTTATCTATGATAAAATTCCTCAATGCATAAACTACATGACCCTTGGTGAGAAACAAAAAAAGGCAGTCAACATAATCATGACGCACTACCACATAAATCAAAGTGCAGAACCATTGTTTTTGATAATTCAAGGAACAACAAGAATAGGAAAATCATATCTAATTGGTGCCATTAGTCAATCTCTTCAAAATGCAGCAATGCCCTCCCATTCTCCACTTCTATTACTTGCACCAACAGGAGTTGCAACATTCAATATAGGAGCTTCTACAATTCATTCAAAATTGAAGATACCAATAAGAGATTTTTCTCAACTGGAAGGAGCAAGACTCACAAGTTTTCAAGAAGAAATGTCACATATAAAATATATTTTGATTGATGAAATGAGCTTCATTGGTCAAAACATGTTGGAAAATATAGATTCACGACTACGCCAAGCATTCCCACAATCTACACATAAGCTTTGGAGGTAAAGATTCTATTTTTGCATCATGAATAGCTAACTCATGTGTGAAATATACTATATTTGAATCAAATTTATGAATTAATACATAGTTTTTAAAATAATTATTTTTGTCAATTGTATTTAGGTGTATCTATAATATTGGTGGGAGATTTAGGCCAGTTGCCTCCTATCAATGATAGATCAACATATGATAGTAATAAGCGCGCAAAGTTGCTATGTCAAGAATTCAAGACTGTTGTCACATTAGATAAGATATTTAGACAAGATGGGGAAGATATTGACCAACAAAGATTTTGACAACTTTTGATGAATCTAAGAGATGCAAACCCACAAATTGATGATTGGAGGTTGCTAATGTCAAGGACCCCTATCAACATAGATATTGCAACAAATTTTGAATTTGATAATGATGTTCATTTTTTCTCAACAAATGAAAATGTTCATGCTCATAATAAAAAAATGCTACATTCATTGAAGCATCCTATTGCACGTTGTGTTGCATCAAAAGCAGGTACTATTAATACAATAGATGACTGTTCAAATGATGAGCTTGATCTAGAGTTGTTAATATGTAAGGATTCAAGGGTCATGCTAACTTCAAATGTATGGATAGAGGCTAGTCTTGTAAATGGGGCTCTTGGATACATTCAAAAAATTGTCTACAAGCAAGGCAATGCTCCACCTGAGCCTCCAACATATGTGATGGTTGAGTTTGATGGTTATTCAGGGTTACCATTTGAAGATCATAATCCTAAGATAATTCCAATACCACCAATATAGAAGGGTAGAACACTTCAACTGTCATTGAGGTTGGCATGGGCATTGACTATTCACAAATCTCAGGGATTGACTCTTCCCAAAGCAACAATTGATATAGGACCAAGAGAAAGAGCAGGATTGACATTTGTGGCAATTTCACGTGTAAAATCTCTCTAGTGTTTGAGAATAGTGCCTCCTTTCACATATGATCATTATGAGAAAATGAAAAAGGGTAGACAAATTTCCAAGTGCAAGGATGAAGAAAATAGACTTAAGCGCCTTGAAGATAGTTGATGTGATATGTTATTCTTAAATGTTATGTCTGTAAAAATCTTTTTGGACACATTAGTATTTTGTTTGTAACACTTCCTACTATATTCCATGTTTTAAAAATGTCTCTATTATACAATGATAAATGATAAAAATAACTTTCTTCATTTTAATTTATTCCATTTTGAGAAATCCTATCTTTTTTTCATGATATTTTATTTTTATAGATCCTAATTAATTGTAATGATGTATTAAGTAATAATTATATCTTAACTAATTGTACTTATGTTTTAAGTAATTATTGTACTGATTCATTCAGTGATATCACTTTATGTTTACAAATTATATTTACTTTTGCTTCAATTTCTCTTAATATTTGATGACAATATTATGGATTACTTTTCTTTATTTAAACTATTAAATAAAAGATTCATTATATAATTTGAAAGAAAAAAAATCAATGAATATAATTTACTTATTCTAATTATCATCCAATATTAATTTGATTTTGTTTCATACTTTTAAAATTAGTGAACTGAACTTTATTTGTATTGACTTTATTTGGTCTATATTTAAGTATAAGTGCTAGATTTAATTTGTGTATTCTATATTTGATTATATCTTATAATGGTTTTCTATATTTTTATATTGATATTTGTTTAAAATTTTGCAGCATATCATCTGAGCTATAGATTCTTCTATTGGAGAGTCAAATATCATTATTACGAGTCCTGCTGCTTCCATAACCTCAAATAATTTCTTTGAGACTGATTTAGATAAATGTAAATGAATAATCTGGGAATCGTGCTCACATATAATCAAAGCTTTGGAGAACGTTGAACTAGAAATAATGGAAATGGCAAATGTTGCCAAAGTTATGCGTGACACATCTGCAAAAACAGATGCATTTCGAGAAATGATGAAAGAAGTCTTCCACGATCATTGCTCTAATAAAGGTCACAACACCATCCTTGTCACTAAGGAATATGTGATGCAGCTACATCATTATGGAGAAATGTTCTTTTTTTAAGTTTCTTCTCATATTTCCTATACTTCATTTGAATACTTCTACTTCAGCTTATATTTCCTATTTCATTTATGTAAGTTTTATGAACAACAGCATGAATAAGTTATTTTCACTATTCAACTCATGAACACATATTTTTTTCATCTATGTGAATTTTATGAACAACAAAACAAATAAATAAATTCCACTCTTCAAATAATGTTTAAAGGTACACTTACGATATTTGATGTTACATTTTCTATGCATAATCATCAACACTAATAATAATATTTATGAAATTGCTGACATTGATATGTATATTATGTATAATATTTATGCTCTCATTCATATCTTAGATGCCATATTATCTATGCACAATTATCAAAACTAATAATAAAATGTATAAAAATATAAAACTGATACTGACCCTTTAAAAGATTAACATTTTTTTTTTTGATCGATAATAAGATATGTTATTTATTTTAAAGGAAATTACATAGTCTTCATACATTAACCTTTCCAAGGTTCACCATTCTACCATTGAGTCTAAACCTTCCTCCCTTCTTATAAAAAATTTCTTCACTATAGCCATCTACTTTCATTACAAGTCTTTACATATTCAAACATAAGTAATTGCATACTACAAACTTTTCATATTAGACATAATCTTCTAGAGGGGGCCACCTTCTTTCAGGAAAAACTTGACCATTTCAAAATGTATCCTTCGCACATTTTTTGCCTTCCCCTGCTGCACTACTTGCCTCTAGATGACTCCCCTCAGTCGCTACCTTCATCTTTTGTTTTCCTTACCACCAACTAGAGCCAAAAAAAATTGATATTCCATTTACCCTTTTATCTGTTATCGTTCATGTCTGGAGGCGACAAAAAGGATATGGCCTCTATCACCAACACCAAAAAACCTTCCATCAAGTCTTACCTACGCCCTCTGTTGGCCCCTCTTTCCAACCACCGCTTCCTTGGCACCATCACATTGAAGGGCTCATTTTGGTGTTGCTCCTTGACCTCTATGATTGCATTTTTCAGGGCATTCCATGCTACTCAGTGCTCATTCACATATGCCTCTTTCTCCTATATCCCCGTGACCAGTTCACAAACGGCAAGATTCCTTTCTCCTTGCCTTCCTCCTCATCTACATAACCCTCTAAGAAATTGAAAGCCCAGCTCGGATGAGCCCACTCCAACCATGTTTCCATATTTGGGATTAACTCCTCTTCAAACAATTCCTTCATAACCCATTCCACTACTCTTTCATGCTCTCCACTTTCTAAGCCCCAGGCCATTGTCATCGCAGCTATATCAACTTGCGCTTTCCATCGGTGCTCCGAATCTTGAAAAAGGGGGCCCAATGTGTCTTGCAACGCATCCACCACAGCCTGCGATGCGCACTTTACCATCTTCTTCATCCTATGGTCCGCGACTCGCCCGAATAGAACCTTCTGCTATCACTGAGTTTTTAAAGTGAAGGATGGCTCCATCTCTGCTATTCACCCTTTCCTTCTGCAATTTATATCTCCCTTCAAATTTTCACTTAAAAATGACATATGCCATGCCGTTTTAAAGGCAATTATATTCTTTCGAATCATTAAAACTATCTGCGGGCATCCTACTTAAAAGATTTCGCACACTTCGTAAGATTCATTGGACAAGCTGAGTTGTTAATTTCATCATTTGCTAACAGTCCTCTTTATTCCTTGCAATTTAGGATGTTAAAAAGTGTACCTTTTGAATTAATCTTTTCAATCCTTAATGTCTCCTCATTCATTGTTATAGCCCATTTTGAAAGCATGTCGGCCTCCTGATTTCCTTCTCTTTTTATATGCATTATTTTAAAATCCTCAAAGTTATTCAATTCCTGCTCTATGATATTAATAATTGGTTGTAGATGCCATGCCTTTGCGCTCAATTTAGATATACCCTACACTGCGATTAAAGAATCCCCTTCTAGATGTATTTTTTTTATCCCTTCCTTTCTAGCTATTTGAACTGCTAGTAATGCTGCTTGGCATTCTGCTATGTTATTCGTTCCATATGGGAGTTTTTTTGCTCCTGCTAATAAAAGGTGCCCTCTGTCATCTTTAAAAATAATCCCAATTCCTGAATCCCCTGGATTGCCTTTTGCTGGTCCATCAAAATTCACTTTGACCTAGCCTTCCTGTGGAGTAACCCATTCAACTGGCTTCTTCTTTGTTTTGCTTCTGCTTGTTACCAAAGCTCCTGAAGGTGATTTGAATCTAATCCCCAACCAAGTATTTTGTATTAGTCTATCACCTCGTGTGAATGGAATTTTCATAGCTTGTTTCCTTGTAGCCGAAACACTAACTGTTTCTTCTATTGCATTAATGATTCTTCTTATGCACCTCCTCAGACTTTCTTTTTCTCCTCTAAAGATTCTCCTATTTCTCTCCTTCCACAACTCCCAGATTATCAGAGATGGTGCTACTATCCATATACTTGATAAAGTTGATTTCCCAGCTATCCTTGGCCATCCATCCAAGGTTTCCTTTATCGTTTGAGCTCTTGGCCCTTGCCAACTTAGTTTGAATTGAACTATATCCCAACATTTTTTAGCATATTGGCATTGAATTAAAAGATGGTTAATGGTTTCCTCTTGTTTCTCACATAAAGGACATCTAGATGGTCCATTAATCCCTATCTTTCTTAGTCTTTTAGCTGTTAGAATTCTTCCTTTGTAAGCTAACCATGTAAAGGCCCCGGCTTTAGGCAAAATATCTTTGTTCTAACATAAGTCTCTTGAGAAAATACTTTCCCTTCCTGTCTCAGCTAGTAGATTGTAGCCTAGTTTTACTGAGTATTTACCTGATAATGAGCCACACCAAATTACTTTATCCTTCTTCTTTGTTAGCATCACATTCTTGACCTTAAAAATTTGTTTCATTTGCTCTTTCTGTGCATCTGTCAGTTCCTCCCGAGATACATCCTTCCAACACCACTCCTTTCCTACAAGACCATCCTTCTCAGTCATATAATCTTTTACTGTATTACCCCATCTTTCTTTAAAGTAGGATCTCAGTTCATTGTTCCTTATAGTTTCCCTTAGCACATCCATTCCATTCCACGAATCTTCCCAAAATTTTGTTGTTCCCCCATCCCCTATCTGCCATGTAATATGCTTAATTAATACCTCTCTACAGGATAACATGAAGTTCCATATGGCTAATCCTTTTGGAGGATTTCAGATTGTTAAAATTTTGTGGTTATCCATAGTGTCTAAATATTTTCCTTTTAGAATTCTTACCCAGTAGAGGTGTGGGTTTTCATAGACTGCCCAGATTAATTTAGCTCCTAGTGCTCTATTCATAAAGCTCCAATCCCTCAGACCAGCACCTCCTTCCTCTTTGGGTTTGCATATTTTCTCCCAAGCTAACAGTGGAATCTTATTCTCTTCATTGGCTCCATTCCAGAAAAACTTCCTCATTTTCCTTTCCAAGATTCTAATAACTTTCTTTGGAATCTCTAGACACATCATTGCAAAAATCAGCATTGTTGTTATCACTGTTTGAAGCATTAGTATTCTGCCTGCCAAAGTCAGCAATTTGCCCGCCAACCTTCCATTTTCTTTTGGCAATTTTCTATAAGCTTGTCCCATAAGTCTACCTTATTTCTTCCTGCAAAAAAAGGGATGCCTAGATATTTGTTTGGCATTAACCCCAATTTGATATCCAATATTCAGCAGATCCTAAATCTCATATTATAAGGAGTGTTGAAGAAAAAAATTTCTGACTTTTTCCAATTAATAAATTGCCCCAAGACTTTCCCATAAAGCTCTAAAGTGTTCTTCATCACTCTTGCTTCTTCTATACTGGCTTCTCCCCCTAAAAAAGTGTCATCTACAAATTGTAGATGTGTGAGGGATTCAACTGTTGCTGTGATTTTGATTCCTTTCCATGCACCTTGCTCCCTTTGCTTCTGGATCAACCTTCCTAGCACCTCTACCATTATTATGAAAAGGAAAGGTGACATAGGATCGCCTTGTCTTATTCCTTTTTCCTGTTCAAAAAATCCTTGAGGGCTTCCGTTTACCAGTGCAGAGAACCTAGGTGTTTGAATACAACTTTTCACCCATTGAATCCATTCCTTACTAAACCCAAATCGGCTTAGCACTTCCAGCATGAAACTTCTATTAACCTCATCATATGCTTTCCTAATGTCTAATTTTACCATCATGTTTTGAGTTTTTGAAGCACGAATGGTGTGCACTGCTTCATGTGCCACAACTACTCCTTCAAAAATTGATCGCCCTAGAAGAAACCCACTCTGCTTTATTGAAATAATGGAGTACAATACTTGCTTGAGTCTGTTTGCCTTCACCTTTGATATGATTTTATACACTATGTTGCATAATGAAATAGGTCTGAAATCCTCAAAAGTTTGTTGTGTTTCCTTCTTTGGCACCAGTGCTATAAAAGTGTTATTAAAATCTTTGAGAATGAAACCTCCTTGTCTCGACTCCTCCACTACTTCCCATAAGTCTTTCAAGAAAATGGAGCTTAAATTCTGAAAAAACAGAGCTCGAAAACCATCCGATCCTGGGGCTTTGTCCCCTCCTAAACCCTTTAATGCTTGAGAGACTTCGCATTCTGTAATTGGATCCATTAGGGCCCTGTTTTTTTCACCAATTATTACTGTTGGAATAACACTCAACACCTCTTCAACCTCAGCACTGTCCCTTTCTGGCATTTGTCCTTTATGTGAGAAGAAATTTATAGCCTCTTGTTTTATTTCTTCACTATCCGTCTTTAAAACTCCATTCATATCTTTTATTTCATAGATTTTATTTGTTGCTCGCCTTACTTTTACCGAATTATGGAAAAAAGTAGTATTCCTATCTCCATCTTTTAGCCATGTTTCTCTAGATTTTTGATGCTAATAAATTTCGTCTTTGTTTAAGCAATCCTCCAGCTCCTTTTCAAGCCCTTTCTCCAATTTGAAATCATCCTCAAACATTCCACTATCTATAACTTTGAGACTTAAAGTTTTTAACTTCACTTCTATATCCTATTTTTTATCAAAGATATTACCAAAGTGTTCCCTATTCTAGAATTTTAATTGCTCTTTTAGAAATTGCAACTTTTTAAAGAAAATAAAAGCTTTGTTACCTTTCCTTGGTGGGGCATTTTTCCACCAATCCGCAATCAGGTTTGAGAAACCTTATGCTTTCAGCCACATTGCTTCAAATTTAAAGGGGCATCTATCTGGAGATTTTTCATCTTGAATTCGAAGAAAAATGGGAAAGTGATTTGAACCCTGGTAAGGTAGAATTTTCGCATCACATGACCAATTTGCTTCAGCCCAATTCCCTGCCACTAGAAACCTATCCAACTTTTCTGCTATATGCATAAAACCTTCCCTTCAGTTTGACCACATGAAGTCGCCTTTTTTGAAATTTATATTTACTAATCCATTGTCATTTACAAAGTTGCTGAAATCTTTTTGACTCTCAGAAATCCATCCTTTGCCTCCCTTTTTGTCTTCCAGATTTAGAATGGCATTAAAATCCCCACCTAAAATTGTTACCTCATTTGGAAACTCCTATACTTTTTCAGCTATTTTTCCCCATAACTCTTTCTTCTCAGTATTTTTATTTGGTCCATACACATTTATCACCATAAATGACCAATGTAGGTTTTTAACAAAGATCTTTGCCCATTGCCAATTTGCATTTAACTTAGACTTCGAAATTGTGATTGTTTCAGGCTTCCAAAGTATAGCCAATCCACCTAAAGCTCCTTGTGCCCCTGTCAACAAACATTCCCATCTCCTAAATTTATTTTTAAAGCTAGAAAAATCTTCTTCTTTTATCTTGGTTTCCTGAAGAAAAACTAAATCTGGCTTCGATTGATCAAGACACCTTTTGATCAATCGAATTTTGTCAGGGGCATTACAGCTCATGACATTCCACAATAGGGTTTTCATGGCTCCCGGGAAAAGGCCAAGCCTTTTCCCGATCTCAAGATTTTTGTTTGGCTTGCATCTTTGCCCGCCATTGCTAGCTTAACTTTGACTAGTTTTGGTCCTTGTTTTTTCTGGCTTCCAACATTCGGTTTCTGCTTTATGGAGCTTGTTTATTCTAAAGATCTCTTTGCTTGTATTCTTGGCATCTCTGTTAATCCAAGGTCATTTAATAGGTCCTCTTCTAAAGGTAAACTCATTTCCTCCATTCCACTACTGCTATCTAGGGCTTCCTCAAAAGAATCACTTAGATTTCTTTCTGGAGAGACTTCAATGTCTTTAAAAACTATTTTATCATTACCTTCTAGATCCTTATTTCTTGGTGTTTCACACCCTCCACTCACTCCTCCTACTGGGGATTGCATCTTATTATTTCTGGATTCTACAAAACTTGCACTACACCTTCTTAGGTTTATAGGGTTGTCATTCATCCCTTGTTGGTCACCCTCTATACCTTGAAAGTTTCTCTGCACCTCCATTTCCCTTGGTTCACATTCTTCTTCCCATGGGGTTTCTAGTACTCTTTGGGTGGAGTTCTTTGTGACCCTTTTAACCCCTTCCTCCTCCTCTCTATTCTGCATATCTCTAACCTCTGACTATATTGGAGGATCCTGAATTTCTTCCTCAATGTTTGTGGGTATTTGGTCATTGGGGATGTGTGGCTGAAGCTTCTATCCTTCTCCCATCTCTAAGAAATCTAGGATTTTATCTACCTCCAAACCTTTCCCTTTCCTGCTGCTGATATTCCAGGATACCTCTTCTGGATAATTTTTATCCTCACCTTCCCATTTCTCTACCTGCTGTTTCCAAACCCCATATTCCGTGCTTAGGTTTACATAATCCGGGCATGGATTCCCTTCCTTTAACAAGATTAGTAGCCTTGGATGAGAGGAAGAGTCAACTTTATTAAGGACCATTTCTGACCTAACATATTCTCCTATTGTGTTTCCAATTTCCTCCAACACCTTTTCTCCCCAATATTCTACTGGTAAGTTGTGGAGATTGATCCGAATGGGGAATGACTGTAACTTCTCTTTGTTTGGATCAAAGTTTGGTGTCCACTCCTTTAAAATAACACCCTTTCCTTCTAGGAGATAGGGGCCGTTTCTCAGGATGCCATCTTTATCATATCTACTTGGTGCTATTCCCAAATAGAATCCATTTTCTAGGGTTTTGAATCTACATTCTACCCCCCATCGGCTCCCTTGCCTAATAATAGAAACTGACGGCCATGGTCCTAACCACTTAAAGAAAAATGCTTTCTCTTTCATTTCATTAACCGATTCTAGCCAATTTTCATTACTGCTGCGGATTATAGACATTACCTCATAGGTGGCATTGTCCTCTTTGCTTTGAGAGCGCTCCTCCACCGCATCTTTCCCCCCCATGGCCGCTTTCTCCTGCTGCTTCGGCCTATAAAACTTGTGGGCGATTCTGGAGTAGTCAAACTTATCAAACTTTTTATAAAACCAGTAATTTTTGTTCCTTGTCTTGCTCCATCTCCATTTCTTTGCTTCATCATGTCTTCTCTATGGTGGATAAAACTGTCGCCGGTTTTGGTAGTAAGGTTTTTCTTTCTGCCCCCCATTCCACCTATACCGATTCATTGGCCATCTTTTATTGATTTTCTCATCATATGCCCATCCCTCATGGCGTTTGAATCCTGGATTCCACTCTGTGAACCTCTGGTGTACTCGCCTGTCTGTTGCAGGTGACCGTTGCCCCCAACGTTCAAACCTCGGTCGCACCCGCTCTCGCTCCATCCCTTAAAAGATTAACATTTTATCAAGTCATTCAAAATTAATTATTCAAATGCATTATTCCAAATTTTATTTTAATATTTATTAATAATTAAAGTTATTAATTCTAATAATTAAATAACCTTAATAAATTAAAATAATATTTTTAAAAATAAAAATAATAATAGAAAAATAAATATAATATATTTAAACAAACAAGGACACAAAGCGTCTAGTTCCTGCCGAAATTGTTTTTAACTTCTTGCTACATGTGTTATGTTATTTTTATAATAAAAAAATCTGTTAGTGCATATGGTTAGGATTGAAAAAAATTATTTGATTAAATTTCTTTAAGTTTAGTTCATTTGTTGTCAACTTTAACTAACATAAGTTAATAATTGACTTATATTAAGTTTGCAATTTTATTAAACAACATACTTATTATTAATTTACTATAGAGTTTGTAAATAGCAAAAAGAGTGAAAAAAATAAAATTTATAGAAACCCAATAATTTTTTGCCCATTGCAATTTGTAAGTGATATTGGGTTTTTAAAAATTTTAAAGAATATTTTCTGCATTAAGCAAAAAAGCACGTAGAAGACGTTAGAACAACACATCTTTCAAAGAATCAAATGACCAGATCCATTTCAGATGAATATTGTAGCCTTCAATATTTGTCATATTCTCATAATTATTTCAATAGTAGCATTCCTCCTTTTACGAACCTAAAATAATGCATATTATTAGACAAGTGAAAAAGTAAAAAGTGTCTTGCATATTATTAGACTTTGTTTGACATCTCTTGCTCTCTCATCCTGATGATGGATCACGTAGTGTGATTCAAAATGTTGATGGTAAAAATCTCAACACGATCTAATCTAGAAACTGATTTACATAACTATGATGGATTGTGGAAATCTGATCACATTAATAGAAGAGTAAAAGCTTGTCAAAATAATCTTAACCACAGCATTGTTATAAAACTTCAATTATATATAATCGAATTTTTTCTCTCTAATTAATATAATCTTTTATTTAATAAATTATTTTACAAATTGAAAAAATATTACATAAATTAAATCAATTTTTTATTTTCCCCTATTCTTTATAATGGAAATAGTAGCATTTTTTTTACTAATTAAATAAATTATTTTTAAATCATTGTAATTGAAATAATTAATTTCAAAATTTACTGATTAAAAAATAAAAATTACTATTCTACTTACATATATTTTTCAAAACAAATAAATAGTATAATAATTAATATTTTTTTATCTGTTATTTTTTAAATTAATAAAAAAAAATATTATACATACTAGACAAATCAAATGTCATCCATTCCTACAAATGATTTGATTGAAAAAAAGAAAGTATTAAAAAATCTAGGTAAAGTGATGGAGTTTGGTTAATAAAACAATCATAAATCCAACATTTAAGCATTGTATTGTTTTATTAATTAAAAATGATGGAAGTGGACAGAAGTGACTGCACCTATCATAAGTAAGCATTGTGAAAATCAAAAGTCCAAGCTATCAGCAAAGAAAGTGACAATTATTATACTATGTCCACCATTAAACCAACATAGCATTGAATATATAATAAAGACAACTAAAATATTTACTTGTTCCTACATCAAAAAAAGTGAAAACCCTACTATTCAAAGTACGAGCCAATAAGAAAGTGACAATATTGTCTATTTATATTATAGAAAATTGTGAGGAAAAACACAACATTAGAAAATAGTGTGCTAGAATTTAATACTGTTTTACCATTGGTAGATATTAATTTGCACATAACATGCACTCGAATGCTATAGTATCCTGCCATGCGGCAGGAACTAATAATATTATTAATTGTGCGTCGCGTCTACTACTAGCTTATATATATTTTTATATATATAAAAAAGCCGAGAGTTATCCTTCTCGAGGTGCCTATTTTCATAATCTAACTAAGTGCAATGGGCGCTTCGAGAAGGATAACTCTCGACTTTTTTATATATATAAAAATATATATAAGCTAGTTAAAAAAAAAAAAGTTAAACAAAAACTAGTACAATGCCCAACAACTCTACATTCTCTAACATCTCCTTTTCAACAAAATTTATAAAAAAATATAATAAAAACAATATAAATTAAAATATAAGATTTTTTATTTATTTTTAAGCATTATATGAACATTTTGCTGATAACAAGTAAAATTATGTTCGTCTACTCGTAGAAGATTTGAGCTGTCCCAACGCAGCATGAGAAACCATAAACACTGTTTAAGAAAGAAAGCTTTCAAAATACGTTACTGCAGATGGTAAAACATCTGCTAGGGATGCAGAATTCTTAAAATCGTGAAAATTATGATAATGGAAATGTTATGAAACCACTGGACTGAACAGAGAAAGGTTAGCAGGGAAGTCAAACAAATGGCTTCCGGAGGGGTAGCGGCTCCACAATTGAATGCGGGATTGCAACAGCAATTGAACTTGGAAGATGTGAAGAATCGAGCAATGGACCTCTTCAAAGCGATTACCCGAATTCGCGAACAACTGGAGGGCAATGCTAATGTCAAGTGGTTAGCAACCCACAACCTTGCTTTTCTCTTTCTATTCCTCTTGTTTTGTTTGTTTGTTGCTTATTATAAGTACAAACAGTACACCGACCAAGAGAGACATTCAAATGGCTTAAACCCTAATGCAGGTCTTAGTGTCCAGCCTTACAAAATACAGTCATACTAATTTATGAAACGAGCACCATAATCATGTTAATATTCTTTCTTGTTTCAATTTCGATTTCAAAACAATACAAAATGCTTTTAGTTTTCAGAGAAGATTTGGTTTTCTAGAAATTTTCCTAAGTTCTATCCAATTCTGGTCTGAGAGTTCAGTTTAATTTATAACCAGAATAATATTTTATTAAATTTATCCCGTGATTGATTTGTCAGATTTTGAATGAATTTTGAGTCTTTAAGCACATTTTTTTCCACATGACTACATGGATTGACAGTTTTGAGTCTAATGATGATTAAAGATCGTTGCTTACCCATTGTGGCACATAAAAGTGACTTTTGATCTTCATTAATAGAACTCATCCTCTCAGTCAATTCCCAGGGCTCCCCTTATTGCGCTTTCTTTCCGACCTTATTTTTCCTGCGTGTGTCAAAGTTTGCTGCAGTTTTCTATTTTATGCCAATGAACTTGACAAGTGCGTGCCTTGACATTTTCTTTTGATTTTCCATTTAATCTGTGTGGTTGTTGTCCTCTTTGTCCGCCTGGTAGAAAACCCTGACAGATAAAAAGCAAAGCAGTGACCTGGGCGGATGCTTTTGCTTGATTTTGTCCATTTAAGTTCTTTTTACAATTTCCTGCTTCTTTGACTTCCTTTTCCTAGTATTTTCTTTTTTCTGTATTAGATATCTACCTCAAATTGTGTCTGTCGTCAATGGGCCCTTGGTCTATTGGTGAATTTGAATGGCTCACAAAGAGCCCACCAGGGATCAAGTCTTGCTGAGTGCAAGGCTCCGACATCATAAGGGATGAGGCTGGGATCGTGCCCTGGGTGATTTTGACGGCGTGGATGCCCCTCAGTCCTTGGCTCTAAGCCGAAGAGGTTTCAGGGACGAGTGGGCCTGTATCGGGTTCCTAAAAAGTCTATATGGTGGCCTTCGCTGGTTGGTAGTTCGCAGGTTTCATGCCTCGCAGGTCTGAACCCTCCATCAAAATAAAAATAAAATTTGTGTCTGTCATTAGGTCATAACCTTTTGTGTTTTTGAAGTATCCTTTTCCAAAGTTTATTGAAAGGTACCTTTATCCCGATTCCCAATAGCAAATATTAGATTACAAGACCATTACGAGTTCTCCAAGTCGACATAAATTATGGATTTTGTGACACCAATTTTCAAGTTGTTTTGTTGTCATTAGTTGCATTCTTACAGGCGCACCAAGGATTTAGGCATCATCTTGCACTGTTAAACATGATGCATTTGAAAGAGTTATAAACATGCTTGTACTTTTCTAAATTTATAATAAAAAAGATCTTCTTTTTCTTTTTTTCTTTGAGTAATTTTGTCGCCAGGAATTTACACTTAAGAGAATGTACTATTCTGTAACATACACCCGCGTTTTTGTTTGTTTCATTTTCCAGTTTGAAGAATTTTATAGAAGTAGATGGAGATGCAGCAGTTGTGTTTTACAATAAATATTTGCCATAAATAAAGGACTGGAATAATTCTTCCCATAGTTTAAAAACTCAGTCTCGGCAATATCTTGGCCGACCCAAAATATTCAAAATTTTGGAATCACTAAAAAATCAGTGATAAATTGGTACTTTTATTGAACATTTGAAAATATATAATTTCTTAAAATAATCTGAAAAACATCATATACACTAAATTTGTAGAACTTATATGGAACAGTGTTTCAAACTAAGTCGCTTAGAGCCATAAATCATGCAGAACAAGAGGGGCTTCTTGGAAAAGAAGCAGTGCATTCCTTCAAATAATGAATGGAAGCTGTGAGGGAAATGGTTAGAGATTTTTAATTGACAATTATGCGAAACAAAGAAATAAGCCAATACCTTTTTATAAAGCAATAGCTGTCTAACTCCAACTAGCAGTGGATCAGAATGAAACGGTATTGCTCAGAACAAAATGGAACAAGTCTCAGAACTTTAAGTTGCTCAGAAAGAATGGTGTCACTTAGAATGAAGTGGAAAAATGCAATGTTAAAATGTTAAAACGTAATGTCGAAATGTGGTTTTCCATTGCTTTACAAAGTCAAAAAAAAGTAAAAAACCTGAAATTTTGTTTTAGTTTGTGAATTGTTTCAACACTGATTTTTGGGTGAAATCTCGCGATATACCGTGATTTTTCACATTAGAGCTTGCTGCGTGAAAATGAAAACAGTGCTGTGACGATATTTTGAGAGAGAATAATTTTTTCATTTGTGAATCGTGATATATCACGGTATATTCATGATAGTTTCAAGTTTTCAACTATGATTCTCCCAATGTAATATTTTCAAATACCCAGAAGCAGCAATAGCAATAGCTGTGAATACAGATTATCATTAAATCTAAACAATTTATCATCAAACTAAAGATAGCCATATGCGAAAATTTCATTACAATGAATATCAAGCATACCTATATGCTGTTTGCAAATAATATCACTAAGTATCAGAAAAACCAGCAAACTGGGAACTCAAACCATAGACACTACACTCTAAAGTCTCTGAATCTGCTCTCAATCATCAATGCAGTGATTTGCAGGCCTAGGCAACCCTAATAAGATACAAAACCATGCACAAACCCTAGGCATACCTTCTCATAGAGCTCCCACATCCTCAGCAGCTATGTATAACTAGCAGGAAAGAGAGCACAACAAACAAGAAAGTTGGAAATCTACCCAAAGTCTACAAACTATCTTCTTAATCTATCTCAAATCTGCTGCTCTTAAACTGAAGATTTGTTCAACTGTGAAGCTAAAACATGATCCCTGAATGAAACCACCAGTAAATTCTCTCGATTGGGTCTTTCAGTAATGTAGAAGATGTTCATTGCAAATATTTTTGTCCTCATAAAGCTACAAGATGAACAAGTTCAACCATCCAAATCACTTCTCGAGCATACACAAATGGGCTCAACTGCCTTTTATAAGCAGCCAAAACCCCACACCCAGCCAAGAGGTTACTGTTTGATTTAGTTAAAAAATCCTTTTGTTTTGCCAAAGTTGGCGACCATCTCAATAAGGTTACTTGAAAGTTAAATATTTATCTTTTTAAGATTAGGTTATTAAAGTAAATACATTGTGCGATACTATAACCTGCAGCATCAACTTCCAATGTATACACTGACATGCACAAAGTCATTCAGTTGCAGTAACAAATTGTTTAGCAGCTGTTGTTAGAGTTTGAAGCAATTGAGCTTGAATTTTGCATGGTCATACAATCCCATGAAGGGTAGTGTGAAAATGGCCTTCACTGCTCATTTGTGGTGGATCATTTACTTTGGTCATCCTATGTGTTGCTAAATCAGCTGAGTATTCTTGTTTCTTTTGTGGGCTTGTTTCATGTAAATGGAAGACCATGATAGTGCATGGAATAGGAAAAGTTTTTCTTGTGAAGTTTCTTTTGATTCTAACGTTTCCTTTCCCATAAATTTGATTCAAAGGTTCTTCATTATGCAATTATGCTTTTGATATTTTCTGGTGTGGTTATCACATCTGAAAGGAAGAAGGTCATTAGTGATTTCTAAGTCACAACTCCTTGATATTCATTGAGGCATCACAAATTCTTGGATATCCCTTAAGACACCGAGGATTATCTCTGTTGCTTTGAGTACAATGCTTCTATAGGAGGTTTCATTCCTGATAGGGTTGCTGTCGTGCCAAAGAGTCCTATGGTTTGGGCGTAAAGGTAAAATCTTGAAAAGAGAAGGCAAGAGGGAGAGCGAGGAAGGCGAGTTGCTGTGAGTGCACAAAAAAGTTGCAAGAAGAGATTTGACCCTTTGGAACACCTCTTAAGGGATAGTTCAACTCAAGAAGCCTCAAAAATGGGTTCAATCACAACAATAAAGGGAAATCTTGAACAAGTTCACTTCCTCAACATTCACCTACTTTCTATTCTGCTCCAATAGACCTTGACACAAGGCCAAACAACCTTAAACCATCAATAAACCATTGTTCTCTAGGTGCCTTAACTAGCTATTTAGCTCTATACCCTCAAAACACACTCAACAATACTTGATAGCTTGAAAGCTTGGAATTGGTGTTAATACCCCCATACTACATGTTCCAACCATTAAAAGTGATCTTGTATATACCACACTTACTTCTTTAGGTGTCTTGTTTCCTAGTGGCCCTGTCCAACCAGTTTTTCCGTCACAACTCCCAACTTGTACAAAGGACTTTCCAAACAAAGGGGCATTCTAGATACCCTTTATGGAGTTCTATCTAGCCCCAAAGTGCTAACTCTTAACTCTCAATGCAAGTGTCCTAACACAGGAAAGTTGCATAGACCTAATAGACCTAATTAGCCTTGGTTTATGAAGCAACTCCTAGGTGTAGGTAAGATTTCCCAAAACTAACACGTGGAACACTTAGAGAATCCTAACAACATATAAATCCAAGATTTCAGCTCTTCATTCAATAGACTCAACAAGTTATAGAGGTTTGCAACTCTATGCATGTTGCAACTAGTCAATAATTTTCTTCTAGGGCATCAATTTACTATCAATTCCCAGTCGGTACACAAAAATGGCTTCCTAAATCTTTAAGTACATTATCATAGCTAGCAATTTGCAAAGGGCCGTTTAAAACCAACGGTGAAAACTTGAGCTATTGGCAATTCTGTACAAAACCCTAGGTTAAGCAGCAAAACCAGATCTACTGTTACAAAATTCCAGTTTCCACTCAATCTACGACATGTAGAAACTTCAAATTTGATGCATAAGGAAGCTAAGTCACACCTGTACTTGTTCCAATTAGTTTCAATCTCTGACAAATCTGTACAGGTGATTGTAACAAGAAGTTTTTCTGTAAGCTGAGTGTTTATCATTTAATCAACCTTATTCATACATCAGAATCTGACATGTTGACATCTTGATGACTTCAATCAACCTCCAAGATCTTAAATACACCTTACTCATGGCTTTTGATGGTTATTGAAGTAAAATGACTCTTGGACTTCCATATTGCACAACTTTGCAACTTTGCAAGAAAAGTTGTCAACATGACAACGTTTTGAGATCAATAAGAAAGACTTCATTTTGACTTGACTAGACCTCGTAAAGGACTCAAAAACATTAAAAAAACCCAATCTACCACCTAATGGTCCATATTTGGTCATTTGCACATATTGGCTTATAAACATGCCAAAATGGAAATGCCAATAACAGTTTGGACTTATTGCTTTACTACCTAAACAAAATAAACCAAAATGACTTCCAACTACTCCTTGTTCCATTCTAAGGTCCTAGGCGACGTTATCCTCTTGTTTGGCTTCAGTGGGTGCTCCTGCACCAAGATTTTGAATTGGCCACCTACAAGTCCACTGAGGCCAAATCCAAGAGGTCACTTTTGGTTACATGATGGCATAAACAACAAGAATGTTTAAAGTTTGATTCAGGAGCAGCATCAGATTGCCCCACTTTGCCCTTGATTGGAAAACGTTTCCTCAAATATCCCATTCGATGCCATTTGATGGTTTAATTGGAGAAAAGTAATTCAAAAAGGGGACTAGACATAGAGTTGAGCTAGAGGGCTATGAAAGCATAATGGAGGTTGACAATGGCACAATAGATGGCGATAAAATGAATGCTATTTGCAAACTTTTCGCTTCAGTTCATTTGCAATTGCTAAGGAGATGTTTGTGTATGTTCGCCAACGCCTCGACCACAAAAAATCTCAGGTCAAGCAAAAAGGCTTTAAGGCTTATCAAATTCTCAGTAGTGAAGGCTGGAATAGAATTTTGAAGAGAAATACAATGAGATTCGGGAGAGCTATGTCAATTTGCCAAGCCCAATTGCTATATGATTCTTATTTCAGCTCTGCTGAAAATCTTAATGTTTTTTTCTTCTCAGTTTATGGTGACTCGGCACTGCAATTGTTAATCCTTGACAACGTGTGTGTTGAGTCTTGACAGATTGTGCCTATTGTAGTCATTGTTAGTTACCTTGCATATATGGGTAGTATCTTGTAACCAACAAACTCCTGTTGGCCTTGTATATCTCTTTTGCAGAGAATGAAGAAAGTCGGAAGATGACTTATCTTTGCTCGCTATTACATGCCTTACATCTGTGAAGGATAAAAGAGCTTGCGATAATCACAAGAGAAAATGGGGAGGAATTTACAAAGGAACGGTGTAACTTTGATTTGAAGCAACTTTTTAAGTTAGGGGGAACAAGGGAAGTGGGCGTAATTTGGATATTTTGTGTGGAACTCTCAACAAGCAATAAAGCAAGAATTTCTAAAGGATTGAGTCTAAGAGCCCTATTTAATCTTTGTATTCTTTGGGTCGTTCACATGTTTTACCATTTGAGAGTTCTTTTTTGTTTGAGTTATGTATTCAAGAGCAATCACATTGAAGGACATTCAAAAGTTTTATTTGATCAAAGACTCAAGCATGTCATGGAGTTGTCATTTTGGAGCAACTGTCAGATAAATTAAGGGTGACCATTTCTTACTTCTATCAAATTTTATATATTCAGTCTGCAATTATGTTAGAGTATGTAGCTTTGTAGGTTATTATTTAATTACCAAATGTCAGCTTTGTATGATCGTGTGAAGGACCTTTGGAATGGCTGACTGATAAATTCTTTCATTGTGATTGAACGATTGAGGAAAAATGGACTACAAGGAGATAAGTATTCTGTAATATTTAATAGTATGTGATTGTAGCATTGATCTCTATTATAGTTGATTTTATGAGTTTTTAATATCTTTCTTGGTTGCAAGATTCAACAAGAAGTAATGGCATGAGGATGTTGCTTTGATGATACATATTCAAAGGGTGATGTTTTACCTTCAGAGGGAGGTTACATCCAATATCTTATTGTGCTAAACAAAGCTGTCCTTGCTGAAAGGGAGTCTCTGTTGAGAGACAATGTTAGTTGTTAATACATTCTTATTTGGGAGAAGTTTGAGGTGAAAGCCCTTGGTCCACCCTCTGCACTGAGGCATGGTGGAAATGCATTCTTCTCTGGCAGAATTTTGAGGTGAAAGCCCTTGGTCCACCCTCTGCGCTGAGGCCTGGTCGGAATGCATTCTTCTCTAGGAGAAGTTTGAGGTGAAAGCCCTTGGACCACCCTCTGTGTTGAGGTAGGGTGTAATGCATTCTTCTCTGGGAGAAATTTGAGGTGAAAACCCTTGGTCCACCCTTTGCATTGAAGCATGGTGGAAATGCATTCTTCTCTAGAAGAAGTTTGAGGTGAAAGCCCTTGGACCACTCTCTGTGAGTAGGCATGGTGGAAGTCACGTGCGTGACTCCACGACTTTAATTTAATGTGCTTATAAAGTAACTATGGTGAATTATGCTATACTAATATAACACGTTTTAATGAGAATCTATGCTATGGTTAATATATGACCTTTATGGTCATCTTCATCTGAAAAAGACATTTGTAATGATATTTGAAATAATATTATATAAAGAGACATGTGTCATGCATCATGCGAAGAGGCATGCGTATGGAAATATGAAGGGTTTTTATTTCGAAAATGAAGAGACCTTCAATTGTGTAATGAAGAGTGGCTGGGTTTTCGCAGGATAAAGTCTTGTCTTTTTGTGCCATCTTATAATTTTCATATTGCTGTTTATCATTGTTTTCTGGGCCAAAACATTAACAAAGGGACATCTATTGTGGAATTTAATGATGTGACTCATGGTCTTGTTGGTGTTATTGTAGCTATGGTTGGATTACTTTAGGTTGACATAGATAACATAAAGTTTGTGATAATATCTTTGATAATATAATTATTGTATTAACAATAATAATATTATATATTATATTACATTGAAAATATAACTATTTTATCAATAATAATGATTATATAATAATATAAACATATAATAAAAATATATATTTGTTTATGAAAAAGTGGTGTCCCTTGGTGATGAGGCACCACCCACATATATGAAAGAAGAATAAGTCCTCCTCTAACAAAAATATAGTAATATAATACACTATTTTCTCAACAGGTCTTCCCTAGGTTGGTTTTAGGATAGTTGCTTGAATGAGCTAATATTAGTCTCTCATAGTTGTGCTTGCAAGAGTTTGTATTGGTATCATGTTGATGCTTGCAGGAGCAAAATATTTTTAAACAATTAGCCAAAAAAAAAAGCGATATGTTGATGGGTGTTTTTGCACTCCCCAACACAGAATAGAAAACACTAAAATATCCTAATCTCTCTTGCAAGGAAATCTTATTTGATGACTTAAATATTATAACACCAAGGTTCTGGTAGTCAGGTCTTGACTGTACTTCAGACAACTCAGTGAATGAATGTGATTTTGCTGGTAAGCTGACTTACATCTGGAAGTTGGAATTCTGTTCCTTTGAGATTTCTCAGAAAATTATAAAATCTAATTCTTGAAAATCATCAAGTGTAACAATAAGAATGGATGCTTTTCAACTTACCTTAATTCGTTCCAAAATAATCTTTAAAAATGGGGCAGGTTTTAGAAAGCTCAACTAGAATCTTAAATGAAAACTTGTTGACACTAATAAATGAACTCCAAAATATAATCGTATTTTATTTCACAAGATTAAATCACAGTTACAGCAAAACAGATGCAATCTTTAGAGTAATACTTCAGATTTTGAGACCATAAGTCATTCATTAAAACCATCTGATAATGCAAATTGATAACAATTGTTTCATTGGTAGATTCTTGATGTTACAGGCTGGTTTCCTCATGTTGCAGTAGTTTTGGGAGCCTTTTGGATTAGGTGGGGCACTTTTTTAATTGTGAATTTAGCTGTCGGAGTTGTGAGCTCACTTTTAACATTTGAAAGGCATTGCTATACATTTAATGACTTAGTTTGGTGATTTGAAGAGCTGAAGCAGCTCACTGTTATCAAAGTTTGCATCCATCTTGAGTTTCTTCAAGGTGAATTCATTTCTTCGTTTTGTGTACCTATTTCTTATGATGTTTACATGTTCTTGTGCTAGCATGTGTAAAATCTATTGTTTTATGAATTTTTTTTTGAAGTTCTAGCTCTAGTTTGCTAGAGTGGATATCTGTACTTAGTGAACTTCTGGAGGACTATCCTTAGCAATTTCCAAATCGTAGTATTAGGCACCTTCCTTTAAGTACATTACTAGGGTCATAGTTGCTTACTTGTACTTCGAATCCAAAATCTGGAAATAGATTTCATCTATTAATATTAATGCTTTAAAGGGTCCTGAAAATGCAAAATACAAAAGTATGAGTCAAAAAACTTTAGAAAACCGCCATCTTGTGTTTTTCAAGTTTAATGTTGTAATATTTCCTCTAAACACTCAAGGAAATCTTGTCACACATTTAAGATATTGAGTGAATCACTTTACTTTTTTTTAGAGTTTCAATATCCTTCTACAAATAACTCAAGGGATTGCATAAGATTGTAAAATTGTGCTGTATAAGAGAAGAGGGCCAAAAGCATATTGACATCTTGTTTTACAGATAGCTAGCTCCATATGTGAAAAATGGAAGATACTTACAATTGTGTGAAAAGAGTTTAGTAAACTTATGTCACTTGTTAAAGATTGTGAAATGTAGAGCATATTGGAGAGTATAGGTAGTATCTTTACATTTCCTCTTAGAGAGCGCTTTCTTCTTTTTGTAAGCATATGACAGATACACTTCTCTTTACAATATAGCCATACATACTTAATATATCAATGAGTTGATTAATTCTTCCATTAATTTTTTTTCGGTCTCCTTGGTAATAGTCTTATCTCCACCATCCATGCTTCATTTAGTTACAAATGTTGCAATAATCTTTATGATAGATAGACTTGGGTCATGTTTGTTGAACATACAAGCAATGAAGTAACTTGTGTGTGTTATATTTGGTTTGTGATGTCACAAGTATACTTGTACCATTTAACTAAACATTAAATCTTCATAACCTAGAGTTTTGGATGGGTTCTTATACTTGCTTTTTTTGTAACAGGCAAGATGTACTAAGTCAATTTTCAGTTGTGAATGTGAGTTTGGTAAAAATTGTGGATGATATTAAAAAGGTTTCAAAAGCATTTGTGATATATCCAAAGAATGTAAATCAAGAAAACTCCACAAGTATGTACCGCTTACTTTAATTGCTTTAGAATAGTGACTTTTGAAGATGTTTGGATAATAATGTAGATTTTAATTTCAGTCCAAAATAGATGATAGTTTTATCATTATGAATATGTTTTTGTTTAGTAGGATGAATAAAATGAAGTTTGTAAGAATGCAGTGTTTTTAAGTGCGCATTTTAGTGATTTAAAAATTTTTTATGAGTTGTTCATTGGTTATTAGAAAGAAATTGAATGAAACAATAATACATAATGTGGGTCTATATGAAGCTTGATAGCTCTGAAACGCTTCATTCAAGAGATAATAACTTTTATTGATGTAGGAATGAATCATGTACGTATGCTTTCAAATTAGGTATACTAGCACTTGCACCAATGAGGTGCACTAGTGACACCGATAGTTAGATATGAAGTTTGAAGATTCGGAGTTGCTTTCTTTGTGTTTGATTATTTTGTTTATAGCTATTGTAAGGGTACGCTTGAGAGAAAAATTGGAAATATATGTGCGCAAGTTACATTTTGCGTTGGGAAAGTTATGGGGCATGTCTCCAGCAACCTCTAACACCAAGGTTGAAAAATGTGTAGTGACACATAAACATGCATGAAAACAAGTGCATATGTATTGGTTCAAGTTACATTTACATTGGTAAAGTTGTGTGTACTACCATTTCAATACATGTTTCTTTCAAAATATTTACATTAGACTCGTTGTTTAAACTTGAATTTCTCACCTTGTATTGTGTTGCATGTCTCCAAATATTTGTAATACCTTGATTTGTTAGAGAGAGAGTAGGTGCAATCAAACCTCCTTTTTCCTTTTTATTCTTTTTATTGTGTATGGGTTGTTTTCCATTTTGGAATGCCTCTCAAAGGAGAACATCGGTTGAATGCGAAGGTCGTGTAATGATCTTACTTTGGACATAGCTGTGAACGTTAGGCGTTGCCTCTTTTTTTTTTCCCAATATCAATTGTTGCTCATTTTAGAGTAAGTCCCTAGTATTTGTGTATGGTTATGGCCCATGCCACTATGAGTGGTATTTGGCTTTCACCTCCAAGTAATACTAGAGGTATTGGGACAACCTTGGGGTTGGTTTGGTTCCATGATAGATCGTTGTAATTTTCAAACCTCATCAGAACACACATCAAAATGTTTGGGGGTCTGAATCCAAGGCTATACATTATATAGGTTACTTCGTCGAGAGCTCCATTTACAAGGTCTGCTTGTGTCCATATGTTTGGGATCAGCATGATACACTGCCCTTTGCAGAATAGTACCTGCCTTTCAAGCTGCTCATCACCGACTGCAACATCTGTTGTGTATTGTGTTATTGTTGCTGTAATTATTGCAAGCAGAAAATTTAACATTTTCAACATTTTTTTAGTGTGCAACCTAACTAAATCATTAGTAGCAAATAGGTGCATTGAGGTGTCAAATTCTTCCATTGATGTAACATATTTTTTTGTGTCATAAGGAGTTTCCAATCTTCTTCTTATGGGTTTGCTATTTGTATATTTTGTACTACTTGCCGAAATTGTGCATGTGTTGTACTTTCACCTTTCTGTCTAAACATTGTTTCCAAGGTCACAACTATTGGAAATTGTTCCCATAATGTCGTCGCATGTGCTTGCGATGTGTAAATAGGCCTATCCATCATGGGTGGTAACTTTTCAAGGTCGCCTACCAAGATTTGTTAAACGCCACCAAAGCTTAGGTGCTGATTGTGTGGACATGCTTGACATAACCTATTGCCTATTTTTAGTAATAGTTTTGGCCCTATGAAACTCATTTCATCAATGAGAATGTATTTGACATCCTTCATTTCCTCATGGAATGTTGCTAATGCCTGTCATTGCAATGGCAACATTTCATTAAGGAATTCTAAGGTTTGAACGTATGGTCATTGCATGTATATTGAATGCAAAGATTTCTGTTTGAGCTAGTTTAATGAGTTGTTTACCCTATTGTAGTGGTTTATTGTTAAGTGCATTTCTTATGCACGCTATCAAGTAGGATTTTCCTATCCCGACTGTTCCTTGAATGATCATGTATAGTGGGTTGGCTGAGGGGCTTTCACTATGGTTTGTAATTGCTCGGAGTGTTGCCTCTTGTTATGTTGACAATGTATATTTTTTAATCTCATTGCTAGACATCATTGCCTTGTCACAGCAACATGTTTTACTTGGACTTATGAACTACATTGCACTTTCTTGCTAGTGTTGGAGTACCTTGCTCTATTACCATTTATAGCTGGTATGAAACTCATGCTTGCCAAGCATGTCAAGTTCATCCAGGTTGATATTTTTTGAGGGTAGGTCTTGTCCAAACTAGTATCGAAGCCTTGTCTCTCAACCACTATGAAGGACCTCCTACAAACAATTTTTAATAGCATTATTGTGCTTATTATCCTAGTACTTTGAGTGAAATTTGAATCAGCTATAAATTTACCAAGCGGTAATAATAGCTAAGACAAAAATTAAAGACATGAAAATGGGATTAAAATAAGCATCTGTCCCCCCAACCATCCTTACTTGGAAAATAGGGTAAGGCATACTTGGATTCTCTATGACATCTTATTGCAACTTAGACTTAGATTGGTGGCTTCCTATGAGCATGACAAAGTGGAAGGTAAGGATGCTAAGTGATAGATTACAATGCATTTCAAATTCGCTTTAAGGGGAAAGTAACCACAACTTAAGATCCATTATAAACAATATTGAAAAATGGTCTTCCACCAACTAATATCAAGCCTAGCATGGAAAACGCCTCCACAATGTGTTGATCTTTGTAGTTGCAGGGGATATCTTGATTACCTGTGATTGGTGCTCTTTCATATACCTGCATATGGAACTATGAAGACATACACATTTGGAAATATGAAGAGATACATATTTGGAAAATGAAGAGACTTCCAGTTATAATATGAAGAGTCTCTTGGTTCAAGTCTTGAGAAGTTACATTTTTGAAGAGTGTTGACATTCTATATATAATATATCATTACTGTGTGTGTTGATGCTTGTTGAGTAGAGTTATTCTAAACACCAACTATAGACAGTCTATGGAGTCAATTCTGATATATGTAATAAGTTGAAGAGTTTGCAGTGGAAGCATTGTACTCAAACCTCTATTATTTAAAAATGAGATATATTTTGGTGTGGCTAGATATTACCCCGTAAAGTTGGAGGGTTTTCTGAGTCTAATACAATGTCTTATTGGTTTTGTTGTTGATGTTTTGGTGCTTATTTTTCATTCTTGGTCTAAAACATTAACATGGTATTTGAGTGGTTTGAATTGTATGGTTGTCTGGTTGAGTTGGCTGCTTGATTTCTTCAGCTACTTGCTTGTGACAAGTTAGATGGAGTTGCTATGCCACCATTTGATTTTTCAAAATGTTGACTCTTCATGACAAGCCAACAAAATGAGGCATGATTTATTTGTTTATGGGTTGCAATAGTCTTTAGCAATATGGTGGCTAAATTGAAAGAGCATTGATGGTTAATGTTCTATGTTTATGGATGATGCTCGAAATAAAATTTTGGTGGTTCCTTGTTAATTTATTCTTTCATCCTTGTTTTAGTCTGATGGCAGTTTTTGTAATGTTATTATGTAGATGGACAGTGGAAAAGATATTTGGAAAATACACAAGTATTGGTGGGAACATAGATGGGTATAAATTGGGATAAGAATTAATCAAAGACTTGGCAAAAAGTGTGTTACTTAATATATCGATGGAAATGAGTTGGGCATTTTATTGAGACAAAATGATAATATTGAGTTGATCCATGTTTCTTTGTGGAACTATTTTAATAGAGCAGTGTATTTTAAGTGGTATGATGGTAATGTAGCAATCGCTATTGAATATATGAGTTGTGGGTGTTGGAATTATTGGAAGAAGGTAGTGATTTATTTTTCTTATATGGAGGATGATAGACACCACATATATGGTGTGAGAAGGAAATTGCGGTTTTGATTGAAGTTTTGTTCTATTTCATCATTGTTTTTCATTAAAATGTCTATTTTTTGGGCAACTAACTTATTGAAAGAGTTCAAGGTCGAGTCAAAGAGCCAGACGTGGGTGATTGAATACAATGAGAGATGTTTATCATGGGATAAAAATGCTCATTCATGGGTGCTGATTGCATACCACTGCGCTATTGTTGTCATAAAACATGATTTTGTGGGTATGCTTGAGTAGATGGTCTAAGTGATAGTTGCTGGTTGTACATGATCTGTGGGTGTATACCAATGGAGATTGTTATGCGACTCTATCATTTATATAATTGCATTTTTATACGGTGTATGTTCTACAATTCTGAGGATAAGATATGGACACCCTTTGCTGTAGCAGTCAGGTGCACTGAGTTTCAAGGGATATGAAAATCAAGAATAGAAAGGGCTTTGCTAAATTGATCAACAATAAAGAGAAGCATTTTATGATTATACCTTTAAATTTTGATCATGAATATTATGTAGTTAATTAATGCAATAACATAGGGAATAGTGAATAATGTATGCTTCTAGCATTAGTCTAGATATTTCTCTTCGGGACATAGATTGAGTCTATTCCTAATCTCTCTAAAATGCTTCATAGAGGGATCAAGAAGCAACAAGATGATGAGGAGATTACATAAGGAATTCAAGGAAGTGAGAGCTTTGTGCATCTTGTAAGAAAGTCATGCAAGTTGTGGAAATGAACAATTATGAGGACACTATTTGTAGCCATTGGGCCGAGTTGACGACACATAACTTCAATGAAGAGGAAGAATCTATATAAATTGTCTTTACATTCAATTTCTTCAAAGAAGAACGAATGGCAATCAGAGGGAGTTAAATCTTGAGAATTCAAGTCGGCCTATCAAAGTGTCAATGCATTCAAGATAAAGTTGAGATAGGAGAATGTTTATACATAAAAGGAAATCTTGATGAGCTGAAGAGGGAGGACTTCTTAGGCTCAATAAGATTTTGAGGGAGCTTGTGTGGCAAAGGGAGAGTGCCAAGTCCTTTGTAGAGGTTGAACAAGCTTGAGAAGTAGGGTGGCCTCAAAACTTGTTGTTTGGTCAAACATTGGAGCCATTTGTAATTTATTGTGACAATCAAATCTCTAAGAATGCTTCCCTTTTTGAGAGGGTGTCTTTGCTAAGGTGTCTCAACATTCAATTCTTATGATGCACATAATGCATTTTTCTCCAAGAGGGAGAAATTTGAGGTGAAAGCCCTTCTAATGCATTTTTCTCTGAGAGGGAGAAATTTGAGGTAAAAGCCCTATTGGTGTGAGTTCTATTCCACTACAACATACAATCAAATATCCAACATTCCAAAGTGAAACATCAAACGCTTAACCCTCTCTTAAATAAAGTCATCCCTTATGCTAAGCTTGCAATGTAAGATAATTTGATGACTCTAAGGTTTTGTTAACAATGGACACTTGCGTAGTGAAATGTTGTGATATGCTAGTAAACACTTGGGGACTTGCACTGTTTCTCAAAATTTGATGATGCGCTTCTAAGGATTTAAGCTTCACAATGTGCAATGAAAATTTTGTTTGGGTTTTTGGATCTTGACATATTAACTTAAACTTAACTTGATTTCCACTTCTCCTAAGCTTGAATGCAAGGACTTGTGAATGGCTTGGACTCTACTAGATGTAGCTTAATCAATGACTTGATCCACCTAGTGCAAGCTTCTAAGGTATACTTGAAGATTTTCAAATAAATATTTTCTTCTTAAACCCATTAAGTTGATGCAAACTAAAGATTCAATACCAATTGAAGTTAAGTACTGTTAGTCATCGGCTAACCATGCAAGGCACACTTACAATCAACAAGAGGCTAGTGGGCTGACTTTGTTTGAGTAATGCAAGGAAACATCCACAACTACTTTCATTTAACTAAACGACTTGATGCAAACTCTATTCTACTCTATCTTAACAACTTGAAATGAAAAGCAACTTTGAAGTGAAATTTATTTTGAATGAGGATTAAGGTAACCATGCAATAACACAAACCTGATCACAACTATCACCATGCAAACCACAACACTGATGAATAGAGCAAATCTGGCATTATTCTTGCAACAATTCTCCAACATAACTTTACAAATGAGAGGAACAATCCTAATATAAGGAGCTCAATTACAATGAATGGCCAAGATTAATCCACATAAGCCCTATTCAAGGTTTCCAAATTATAGCTACACACTAAAAGCCCACGCAATTACAATTAAGGATCACCATTTGGGCCAATAGAAAAATACATTGCCTTGTTGGGCCAATGAAAAAATAGGTTATGCATAACCACTTGAGAAGATGCACTAGCAAATGGGCCAACGAAAAAAATACAATGTTTTGTGGGCCAATGAGAAGAGAGGATAGGTGTAAGGTTGTAGGGGAAGAAAACTTGTAGACAAAGCCACCATTGAATGAACCAATAAGATGATGGCAATTGTATTTACATTAATCATCCCTAAGAATATTCTTTTCTTTATCCTTTTCTTTCTTTTGATAGATTGAATGAATCTAGACACAAAATTATGACATTTTTCCACTATGACACTTGATACGTTCTCATTGGTTAAGGAAATAGCTGCCACCTCATCATTGATTTACATGCAAGGCAAACCACCGCTTATAACTAATTTTGAAAATTTAGATGATAATTTTAATATATCAAGTAAGACTTAGAAAATACTCACGAACTTGATAATTTTAATTTCCAATAACCAAATTTAATTGGGTAATTCAAATTGAAATCTCATCCTTCCACTCTAAATTGATTACAAGCAATAGCAATCAACATCGTTTAAAAAAAAGTTATTTTCCTTATTTAAAATCGATGCTAATTATTTAAATGTGACGACTCCTTCAATAAATTAATTTGAATCGGCTACCTTTGGCTGAAATTGATTGATGTATTTGCGAAATTGAGGGCCTTGGAATAATTCATTTAATGCATGGCCTTTTATAACTTGAGGTTGATTGGAAAATACTTAATTTATTATCTTTTATGATTTGTTTTCCATTAATTTCAATTGTCCATATGTTAAAATCAATGCCATTTGGATAAACTCAATGCTACAATAGATGGATTAATTAATTAAATTTTAAAATAAATCCATATTTTGCAAAATCAAGGTAAATTTAATCTCATCTCAAATCCATTTTCATTTTGTAAAATTGAGGTAAATTTGATTTTTGCAGAATGTACTTAATCTCATTTCAATTTAAAACCCTTTTTTGTTATGCAAAATCAAGGTCAATTGGGTCTTATCTCAATTTTTAAAATTAATTTCTACTCTAACTGGCGCCATTCTAATTGATATCCTCTTGCTTAATATTATTAAATATTTAATCCAATGCTAACTAAATACTTAATCCAATGTTCAATGCAAGGTTTAGTTTTATTAAATGTTTTCTAATGGAAAATTTTAATTTTAATCCCCATGCTCATGCCTCATCTCTTTCTTCCTTTATCTAATCACGAGATGAAAAGGTGCTTCCTCCATCTTAAATTTAAGGGGGAGAGGCTTTGTCCACCCCATTTGAGATGAAAAGAGGCTTCATCTCCCGTTTCTTGGTATGAAGAGGTGTCTCATCTCCTTTTCGCTTGGGACGAAGAGGCATCTCATCTACTTTTCACTTGGAATGAAGAGGTGTCTCATCTCCTTTTGCCTGGAGCGAAGAAGAGTCTTAGCTTCATACGCTAGGAAAGAAGAAGAGTCCCATCTTTGTTTGTTGGGAACAAAGAAGAGTCTTGTCTCCATTTGCTAGGAACAAAGAAGAGTCATATCTCCATTTGTGAGGAACAAAGAAGATTCTCATCTCCTTTTCATGCTTAGCCAAATTTTTCAATTTTTTCCCATGTTGACACCTAACCAATTTTTCTCAAATTTTCCTAAATTTTAACATGTAGTCAAATATCACCATTTTTGCTCAATTTTCCCATTTGATACTCTAAGGAGGCTTCCTAAAATCTAGATTGCTTCCAAACTCAATCTACTATCCAAACCTACTAGCAAAATGAGGGGTTCTCCATTTGCAATGGGGCGATGGTGTGAATACTTAACTACAAGCCCTTAAAATGCATTTTTTTTCTTAGAGGGAGAAATTTGAGGTGAAAGCCCTTGTAATTCAATTTTTCTCTAAGAGGAAGAAATTTGAAATGAAATCCCTTGTTGCTCTTTCCACTCACGAGAGCATCCATAGTGGACGTCATGTTGAGAGACTCCATGACGATATCACGTTGAGTGATTCTGTGATGAGAGCTTGTCTATTCACATATGAGAGTAGCCATGTGAACATCATGTTGATTGACTCCATGATGCTATCGCATTGAGAGGATCTATGCTAAATTTTTTGTTTCCTCACAAATGGGTGTAGTCATTGTGAGTGTCATGTTGAGAGATTCTATGACATGAATACTTGAAAAGATGTCTTTGTTGCTAAGAGGGGGTTTTGATGTTTGTATCTGTAGGAGATCTCTTGATTACTTGTGATGACACTCTTTCATATACTCACATTTGGAAATATGAAGAGACATGCATTTGGGAATATGAAGAGGTATGAATTTGGAAAATGAAGAGACTTCTGGTTATAAATGAAGAGTCTCTTGGTTCAAGTCTTGGAAAGATATCTTTTTGAAGAGCCTCAACATTGTATGTGTAATATGTCATTGCTTTGTGCGAGGTGATGCTTGTTGAGTTTAGTTCTTCTATACAACAACTATAGATCGTCTATGGAGTTAATGCTGATATATGTAATAAGTTGAAGAGTTTGCAATATCCAGTTGGAAGCATTCTACTCATATCTCTATTGTTTAATTAAAGAGAGATTTATTGGTGTGGTTGGGTTTTTTCCCCTCAAGTTGGAGGGTTTTCCCAAGATAAATCATGAGGATGAGGACAAATGTACGACGATTGGAAAATACTATACATGTATTAATCCCTTGTTGCAAACCGGTAGCCCTATAGAGTATGATCCATGTCAACTAATCATGCAAGCTTTATTATGGAGAGCTGACTTATGTGATGTACTGTTTGACACAATGCACTTGGGTTTGGGTAGTTCTTTTCTGAGTGAGATACCTAAGCCTTGATTTATGTTAAAGTGATCTCTTTTTCATTTATTTAAGCTTGCGTCACAATTTAATAAATTGCATGAATTGCTCACAAATTTGTATTATTATTGTTGTTCTATATTTTTGGTGCATTATATTATTTTAATATTTTATTTAATTATTTTGTAGTGTATTATGCATCTAGGATATGATAAACTTGCTTGGTAGGTATCTACTTAGGTAAATTCCATTTTATTAGGGGGCTTGTACTTCCTAGTTTGGTTGAGATGTTGCGAGCACATGATTACATCTCATTTATCCCCAATTGGGTGCACATTCATATCTCTTAGTGGTGTATTCTATATACACACCATAGTTCCCATACTTGGACTCAGTAAGGTCGACTTGACTCAAACTTGGCTATGGCTCGACAAAATGAAAAAAACCCTTGAAATTTAGAGATTTTAATGTTTTAGAACTTATTTAATGCACCTTTAATTGAATATAACTTAAAAACACTACAGCTTCATAAAATAGAAGCTAACATACACAAACAAGAAACATAAATGATAAATCCATCACATACGTAAATGTATGTTGTAGTTGAAGTATATATAAATGTTGTTAAAACATTAATGTATGTAAGATCCATAATGATAAAACCAATGACATCAAATCATAAATGTATATAAGATCCATGATGATGAAACAATCACAATGTAAACAAAAAACAAGTCTATTTGCTCATGCTCTAGCTCAAGCCTCATCCTCATCCTCATTGTCATCGTCAAGCTCAGCTGTAGCCAAAGCCTGAGCCTCTAAGTATCCTGTCTACTTGCAAACTAGGTGTCTAAGGTAGGTCTTAGAGGCTCGAGTAGCTATAGCCCCCACATGTGACATGGACTCATGAACAACATCAATAGGACGCGTGTCTGTGCATTTGCTAGAACGTAGTCTATTCTCCTCTACCACATTCACAACCTCAACCTCTATATCTATTTGGTTGACCAAGTCAAGGTCCGCCTCAGTGAAGACTAGATCGGTAGCCTTAGTGAGCCATTCTGACTCTAGATCAATATCCTCCAGAGTGATCAGAGAGGTGTCAGGGTCCAAAATCTGTCTGGAAATGGGAAGAGATACGCATTTGGAAAATTAAGAGACTTTTGGTTATAAAGGAAGAGTCTCTTGGTATATATGTTTTTGAAGAGCCTCAACATTGTATTGTAATATGTTGTTGCTTTTGCTTGTTGAGTTGAGTTATTCTATATGACAACTATGGATAGTCTATGGAGTCAATGCTGATATATGTAATAAGTTGAAGAGTTTGCACTATTCAGTAGGAAGCATTGTACTCAGGCCTCTACTTTTTAGTTAAAGAGATTTTTTGGCATGGTTGGGTTTTTTTCCCCTCAACTTGGAGGGTTTTCCCAAGATAAATCATGAGGATGAGGAGAAGTTTAGGACTATTGGAAAATACTATACATGTATTAATCCATTGTTGCAAACCGGTATCCTATAGAGTATGATCCATGTCAAATAATCATGCAAACTTCATTATGGAGAGCTTACTTATGTGATGTATTGTTCGACACAATGCACTTGGGTTTGGGTAGTTTTGTATAAGTGAGGTACCTAAGCCTTGAGTTATGTTAAAGTGACCTCTTTTTTTTAGATCAAGCTTGTGTCACAATTTAATAAATTACATGAATTGCTCACAAATTTGTATTTTTACTCTATTCCTTATTTTTGGCACATCATTTTATTTTTCTATTTTATTTAATTATTTTGTTTTATATTATGCATCTAGGATATGATAAACTTGCTTGGTAGGTATCTACTTAGGTAAATTTTATTTTCTCAGGAGACTTATACTTCCTAGTTTGGTTGAGATATTGGAGCACATGATTACATTGTATTTATCCCCAATTGGGTGTACATTCACATCTCTTAGTGGTGTATTCTATATACACACAATAGTTCTTGTACTCAGATTTGACAAGGTCGACTCCTCTCGTGACTCAACTCAAACTCGGCTACAAGCCAACAAAATAAAAAAACCCTTGAAATTTAGAGATTTTAATGTTTTAAAACTTATTTCATGCACTCTTTATTGAATATAATTTAAAAACACTATAACATCATCAAATAGAAGCTAATATACATAAACAAGAAACATAAATGATAAATCCATCACATACATAAAACGTAAGTTGTAGCTGGAGTAAATAGAAAACATAGGATCATATGATATGTTGAATAGATATATAGAATTATAAATGTTGGTAAATCATAAATGTATGTAAGATTCTTAATGATAAAACCAGTGACATCAAATCATTAATGTATGTAATATCCATGATGATGGAACAATAACACTATAAACAAAAAACAAGCCTATCTGCTCATGCTCTAGCTCAAGCCACATCTTCATCATCATCCTCAAGCGTGATTGTAGCCTCAGCCTCAACCTTGAAGTATCTTGTCTACTTGCTAACTAGGCGTTTAAGGTAGGTCCTAGAGGCCTGAGTGACCATATCTTCTCCATGTGAGGTGGACTCATGACACAAGGAGGGTGCAAATAGAGACCTACAATAACATGTAGAATAAACTCAAGTGCAACCTTGTACCCCTGCTAAGAGTTACATGTGGAAGCTATGCATAAATTAAATGCATCTACAGAGAACTCGAGGCCAGATGCAACATATTTTAGGTGTGATTATTTAACTTTGCATAAAGAACAACCACAACATGCTCGATGCCCTTAACAAAACAAGAAGTATACAAAATTAGAGCTTTAGCTCGCATCTTCTATCTTTCTCTATCATCTAATCCATTATGATCTTCTTACTACTCCAGCCTATCTATCTTGTTATCTCTCTACATCTAACCAAGCTTCTTTTATAGCGAGCTAAGCCACAAGTCGGCTAGTCAAGCATTAATTACAATTTAGGACCATACTTGGAAGAGTAAACAAAAACCCACACCATCGGTCATATGAGACCTCGCGCGCTTGAAGGTAGATCTACACGTGCGTTAGGAATCAGCTCCTAATTGCGCAAGACGTCACATATGCAATCAAAACCAGACTAATCATATCAACATGTTATGTAAGGTGAAACAACAGGGAAGCATAACCGCAAATTCAGCACAAAACTCGAGAAATATCCAACATAAGAATTCGTGCACTTAGGAAAAGGATCTAGGATAGGTCCTTAACATGATGATAACTGCACATAACTTGAAAGCAAAAGAAACAATGACTACTTTGCGAACAACATGCTGTTATAGAAAACAAGAAATATTTTTGGTTGATGCAAGATTGCTCAAAAACCCAAGATGATCCTACATCAGACATGTTGGTTCCTAAAACTGCAAATTGGAATCCTATGAGTCTTGCCAACTCGATGTTGGGATATCCAACCGGTTATGGCCAACTTGACAAAATTGAATAGTGTGGTCCGAGTTCCCTACACTTCTGGTTCAGCAAAACCAAGGCGGGTGTACCTAATCTTGGAAAAAACACTTAGATCCAAGACACTTATAACAGATTGATTAGAATTCGAATGTATTGAATGTTTCCCGAATGGCAAGAATTATAGAAAACTTTAAACTTGAAAATTATGAATTAAGAACAATAAACGAATATATGAGTGCTTTTTAAATAAAAGTGATTATTATAGATGATTGCAACAAATGAATATATTAATCCTTCAAAGGAAAGATACGAAATAATTGCTAGTGTATGGATTGCAAATTATGAATAATACAAAGACTAGTGCTGAAGGGTGATAGAGTTAGTATTATAAGTTTAAAACATACGACTTTATAAAATTCTATGCACATCAATTATAAAAAATTTAGTAATCAAGATGCAACAGATCAAATATATGGATGCAATTTTAAAATAGTCTAGAATGTATTTTAACTCTTGTGGTTTGGAGACAAGCCAGACATAGATTCATAAACAATTAAATATTTCACAATATCTATGATGTTCGATTTTAAAATGCTATAGTTGATCCTGTCCACTTATCTATCATATAAATTATTTATAAAATTAAAATAATAATTATAAAGGACGAAACTATATAATATTTTAACTCTAAAGCTTCATGCAAATAAAATAAATATTTCTTACTGATCATGCCGGAATTTAAATTGCATTGGAGACACTCCTTACGAATGATACATCCAATGCGCATATAAATATATTTATTCAATAATCCGGAATTCATGAGCTTAGTTCAAAAATTCATTCATTTGGCAACGAAAGAATGTAATACATCAAATGTGCATGTATAATTGGGAATATAAAATTTAGGGAATTGAATATGTATTTAATATTTTTTTGGTTTGATTTTGCGTCTTATATTTATAACATGCGGAGGGGTACCAAATTTTCCTCACAACAACGTGACCTTTCATAACAAATAATGGGTCATTTGTTATCCATCGCGAGCCTTAGAGTTAATATAGTTAATCTAATTGTTAGTAATCATCTTCGAATGTTTGGAACTATGGTATAAACAGGGGCACATATTGGAAATATAAATTCTTCGCTCCAAAGATGTTCATGTCAGATTACGTAGCATCCACTTTCTAAGCTTGAATGTGCTTTTCCAACCTTGGAACAATATTTGGCTTCATATATATATATATATTGTTGATCAATTTTAGTTATAAGAATGTCTTCCAAGCAGATCGCACGTGTCTCCAGAACATTATCGGGCCTCTGCATACCAAGATGTCTTGCTGTATGCAACTGCGATTAACATCATTGACTCTGTATTTGTTTCTATGCCTGGGAATTCGTCTGGATGAAGAACAACTTCCCCAACATGTCATTGGGCACTCGTATCCTCAAGACTTTCAAATTCAATGTCTTTCTTAGATGCATCCTGCGCTATCCTGCGACCCTTTATAAATATGCTGTTGGCTTCATTCATTTGAATTCCATAAACCTGCACCAAACACAAAATATGGGTCAGATATAAATCACTAGGCAATGATTGGTGAAGAACAACACTCCACTGGCTTGTACAAAATATGAGTGCCAAAGCTTCTTGGGCAATCATTCTTCAGCAACCGAAACTCATGCTCTCCAACTTTAGCTATCATTCCTCTGATTTCGAATATGAAGAGTATGTATACAGATTAAATTAATGAATATTAAATCCATCTGAATCGATAGAATCATCTTCCAATCCCCATCCTATGGATCAAGAAACAGGCTGGGAGCTTGTACTTGTGTACATGCAGATCTATACCATCCTGAGTGATGATCAACTTCTTTCTGTACACAAAATCAGAACAGATGGCTTCATTTTGCACATGTTTGTACATTCATATATGCTAGGCTGTGTGCATGTCCACTCCTTTGTTTTATACAGGTTTAGTTGTCCCTGCAAATTATGGTCCTATCAGCAAAAGGTTCCTTATCATCGAAGAACATCTCTGTCTGACCAAAGACTATGCAAACTTCTCCTGCTATTTCCTTTTCTGTATATTATATGGTTGAGTCAGAGAAACAAACAACATTTGGATTATTGAAATCCACCGTGGATGTGGTCGATTTCATTGTGACCTTTTGTTACTGCAGAAAAAATCTTATTTGCTGAGTGCCAATGTCTGAAACCTGTAAGATCCTGACTGATCCATCTGCGTACACTTCATATCATACTTGTAACAAATCCACTTCATCTGATACAAATGTTTCTACTGTCACAATTATTGTAATTTCATGGAGTGGGAGAATTATCTGAAAAAGGGGCTGCGGAATTTTTAAGTATTGTACAATAGCCTTCAATGCTGTTCTGTTCTATATTTCTCTGTCGTCTATTTGAACTCCTATACTTGTTCCTTTAATATGATGAATACACACCTTTCCCGATTAGTAATAGACCTGTTTGCTGCATGAGGCTTGGAAACATCTGTGCGTCTTCATACTTTCAGTCATAAAATATGCTCAAATGGATACCTAAAATTTTGAATTATAGGGCTCCATCAAGACACTTGGGGTTAATAAAGAACTGATGTCCACATCAAGCATTCCTCATGTTCTGATCTGAATTATAGAGATCCAACTGAGCTTGTGTAATCCATCAACTATCTTCAACTGGCTTGTCTTTCCACTAAACTAGGTATTCCATTTAGTCCCTTGCCCTTGTGCTCTTGCCTATTCTGCTATTCAAGATCCTCTCAATACTGTCCTTCATCTTCTTAAGATAATCCTGGTTATCTTCCAACTTATCATCTGATTCAAAGTACTCAAAGATATCGACAAGATTGAATATGGGTGAAATATCCATGTCTTCTGGTAACTCCACTTCATAAGCGTTTCCACTATCAAATTTCTTCAGAATCTTACGAGGACCAAATTTCTTCATTTTCAGCTTGCTGTAGGTACCAATTGGAAATCTATTCTTCTTCAAATGAATCATAATCTCATCTCCAACTTCAAAAGATTTATTTCTCTTCCTCTTATCTGCTCTTTGTATATTTCAGATTACTGTCCTCCAAATTTCCTTTTACTTCATCATGTAAAACTCTCATGAAAATGACAAAATCCTCAGCTTCAACACTTCCTCTTGTCTCAATAGGCAAATCTCTCAATTCTGTGGTTCCCTCAGGATGAAATCTAGTAATAATCTCAAATGATGTCCTTTTAGTGCTCCTATTCATAGAATTATTGTATGCAAACTCTGCTTGTGCCAAAACTAAATCCCAGATAGCAAGCTTATCTCCAACCAAACATCTCAGCAAATTACCCAAGCTTCTAATCACTTCAGTTTGTCCATATGTCTAAGGGTGAAATGTAGAACTAAACTTCAATTCCATATTCAACTTCAAACCATGCAATCTTACCACTTCCTTGAAGAATAACTCAGCTACATGTAATGCATCAGATGTTTTCTTACAAGGTATGACATGAGCCATCTTTTGAAAATCTGTCAACCACTACCAAAATAGAATCATCACCTCTTCGAGCTCTAGGCAACCCAAGAACAAAGTCCATATTGATATCTTCCCAAGGCTTATCAGGTACAGACAAAGGTGAATACAATTCCAATTTCTGACTAGTTCCTTTTGCTATTTGACAAATTCTGCAACTTCTAACCATTCTGAGCATCCTTATAAATTTGTGGCAAAAAGTATCTATCTGAAATTAGTTTCATTGTTTTATCAATCTCAAAATGTCTAGCAAGTCCACCACTATGTTTCTCCTTCATTATGGTCTCTCTCATAGATCCTCTAGGGATGCATCACTAAATTCCTTTAAACAACATATCTTCTTGAATGAAATACTTAGTGTACTTATCATTTGCTATGTGCTCCTTACAAGCTTTCCAAGGTTCTGCAAAATCATGATCAGTCCTATACAAATGCTTCAAGTCATCATAACCAAGTACCTCAATTCTGATCTTTGATAGCGAATTACTTCTTCTACTCTAAGGCATCAACAACTTTGTTTAACTGTCCACTGTCCACTTTTATGCTTCAATGAAAAGGAAAAGTTGTATAAGAATTCAACCCACTTCATATGTCTTTGATTCAATTTATTCTGACTGCAAAGTTTTATGGTCAGTATACAATGCAAAATCTTTAGGCATCATATAATGTTTCCATTTCTTCAAAGCTTGAACAATAGTGTAAAATTCTTCATCATAAACTGAATGTTTTCTCTTTGCATCATTCAACTTCTCACTAAAGAAAGCTAGAGGTCTTCCTTCTTGACTCAAACAGATCCTGTTGCACTTCCACTAGCATTACATTCAACTTGAAAAACTTTATTGAAATTAGGCAAAGCAAGTGTAGGCAATTTTGCAATCTTTTGTTTTAATGTTGCAAAACTTTTTTGTGTTCCATGTGTCCTTTTGAATCCTTTTTATCTCCTCTCATAGTTTTAGTTATAGCATTACAAATAGAATTGAAATTCTTGATAAACTTCCTATAAAAACTTGCCAATCCATGAAATGGTCTTACCTCTCCCACATTCTCTAGTGTAGGCCAATCAAGAATAACTCTTTACCTTTTTAGGATCCATTTTTAGTCCATCAGCTGAAGTTACAAAAACAAGGTACATAATCTCTTTTTCATGAATGAACATTTCTTCAAATTAATCAACATCTTTTCTTCTTTCAACTTCTGCAATACTTGTTTGATATGTTCAAGATGCTCTTCCTTACTCTTATTAAATATCAAAATGTCATCAAGATATACAATCACAAATTTACCCAAGAATTTTTTCTAAACTTAATTCATCAGCCTCATGAAAGTACTAGGTGCATTAGTTTGACCAAAAGGCATAATTAACCATTCATATAAACTTTCATTGGTCTTAAAAGCAGTTTTCTATTCATCTCCTCTTATTCTAATATGATGATAACCACTCTTCAAATCAATCTTCGTAAAATACTTTGCTCCACTTAAACTATCAATTATGTTATCCATCCTAGGCAAAGGAAATCTGTACTTCACTGTTATCTTATTTATAGCTCTAGAGTCAGTGCACACTCTCCATTCTTCATTCTTCTTAGGTGCTAACACAAAAGGTACTGCACAAGGACTCAAACTTTCTCTAATCAAACCATTCTCATGCAATTCTTGCACTTGTCTGTTTAGCTCAATCTTCTCATCAAGTGTCAATTGATGTGGTGCTTTATTAGGCAAGCTAGCTCTAAGTATCAAATCCATACTATGACTTAATACTTCTAATAGGAGGCAAACCATTAGGTACATTATCAGAAATCATTTCATGAAATTCAATCAACAAAGGTTCAATCTTAAGTGCATGTTCTAACTCATCTTGTTTCTTAGTTTTTCTAAGAATCTGTGATGTCCCCATATTAGCATATAATTTAAATAATAAATAAATATTTTATATAAAGTAATATTAATAATGATATTAAAATAATAATATTTTTATAAAGTAATATTACATTATAATCATATAATAATATCATATCGTATTATAATAATAATAATCTAACATAATATAGCAACGTACTATATTAATAAAGTATTTTAATCTAATAATATAGTTGATATAATATATATTATAATATAAATATTAATATAATATATTTTGTGATATTAATATAAATAAATAATTAATATAATATTTTATGATATTAATATAAATATTAAATTTAATATAGATAAATAATTATATTATTATATTATTATAATATAATTATTATATTGAAAAGTCACAACTCTTCAAATTAAAAATATATATATTGAATGAAAGTTTTGGTAAGGGATATCAGAGAAAAAGATTGCAAAAAAAGCATACAAATAAAGAAAAAAGGATAAATAAACAAATGACCGAAAAGGGTCATTACAATTGGTATTAGAGCAGTGTATCCTGCCATCCTGTACTTGAAAAACAAAAATAGCTCATTTAGATTATATTGTTCAAACAAAAGAACTGTCATTTGATAAATTCTACATGAAATCATGGATGCAAATATTGGAAGCGAAGCTGGGAAATGCATTAAGTTCTTCAGTGCCAATGTTATTCTAATATCCGTACTGATTTTCAACAACATGGAGGAGATGAAACAAGACAGTCTCAACATGCTAAGTATAAGTAATTTTTATTTTTTATTTTATTTTAACTACAGTAGACTACAGTGGAAGGAAGACCATTGATATGGAAAACCCAAGGGAAGAATATAGTAATTTCTATTCCACAAAACAAATACAAAAGAATAAGAACATATGGCATTAGCAAACAATATAGTGGTAGGAATAAAAGCAAACAGCCATGTCAAGTTGGAAACAGGCAGAACTGCAGAGCGTTTGAAAACATCTTGGTCCAAATTATCAATGTGCTAAAACTGGAGGCGATCAGACTTTTCATAGGCTTGTCGTTGGGAGACTAAGTGCTTTCTTTGAAAATTTGGCACTTTTTGAAAAAATTCTGTTGGAGTGGAGTAGAGCATAATGTTTTTTTTTAAAAACCAAAATGCCGTTGGGAGATTAATAGCAATAACATAATTGGGAGATTCATGCCGTTGGGGAATTTATACATTTAAGTAGTAGCAGTAGTCCAACACCTCTCTATACATTATCATTGATATGATGGTTAATCCAAGAACTCTATATTGTTCCAAACGAATTCTATAATCTGAAAATTTTATGCCAAGATAGTAATGTCAGATGCGAAATGTATATTATCCAACACCCCTAGATATCATCATGCAATCAGGAATAAGCTCTGCGAAACATATGCAATATTCTCACAGTAAACCCTAAACATGCTTTCACAACCCCCTAAGCAAAAAGCAAGATTTCAGTGGCTGTGTGATTTGAAGTTGTTGTCAACATTGTTTGGGTCTGGTAAAATGCTTATTTCTTGTAAACAGAACTTAAACATTGGTTGTAGAAAATGCTCATCTTCACTAAGGAAAGCTTCCCATTTCCTAATTGGAAAATAAACTATTATCACTACTGGAGATATGAACTGCACAGAACCGAGAGATATAAAGTCGCTGCTACCAGGAAATTCAACAGAGGATTTCGGGTGACTGTAACTTCGAATCTGTAGTGGAAGAGGTGAAGAAGAATGTCTCGCAGATCAAAAAATGTGGAGTACAAGGATGATATCTTGGCATTAATTATGGCGTTGGACGCCTCATTTGTTCTCAAGTGCCTCCACTTGTATGAAAAACAGCCAAACGAGGCTTCTCCACAGGTCAAACAGGCAATAGAACAATGGAAGATTAAGTTTGGAATCAACACTGGATAACAATTATTTATGCTAAATGATGTGGCCTGATAAAATCAGACAAAGAAGGGTGACAAACAGTACAGAAAGAGATATTAAAATTATCGAATGGGCTATGGAAGGATTGCTGCGGTGAACGCATGATGCATAGAATACATCAAATTCTATAATTGCGTATTTTCCAGCAAATAAATACAGTGATAAGAAGCGAACCATATTCAAAAGGAAAATACAACAGCAGCAGCAATATATATGAAAAACAGTGCTGGCTATAACTAATAATTAAATCAATGTTAATAATAGACAAAACCATTGAACTATGTATAGCAACGAATGATGATATCCATTGAAAAGGATCTGCCGGTTTTTGGAAGGAACAAATATATCTGACATCAACATAGAAACAAATGGCAGCCAGTAAATTCCAAAGTATTGAGTCCATATGAAGCATTGAAAGAAAGAAATAAAAAGCCGAAATTAGAGGAGGGCCAAAATTGTAGGGAGATGTAATATACTTGTAAATAAATAAAGAAGCACTTAATGGAATAAAGATGATATGAGAAAATGCACGAAAAGGTCTATAAACAAAATAAGTTGGTAGAGATGTACGAAGGGCAACATTATGACATATCAAAATGGATATAAGGAGTATTTCAATATTATTTAACAACTCAATTAAAAACAATGATTTTCTTTAGAAAGGATAATGTGGCAATAAGGGTGATAGAGATCCAAATAAGAGAAAACATCCATGGACCTTCGTAAATAATAGTGAAATTCATTCAACTAACAAGAAAAGGTATGTGATATGAGGTAAGTATATTTATAATGGATTTTTCTTATATCTCAATTAATATGACATGTTATTTATTAGTTATTTGTTTGAAATAAATAAATAAATTTTACTAATTTTGAATTATATTTATACTTAAAAAAAGTATGATAAATTATCGATAAAGTTATTAATGATTGGAATAATAAATTCGATATATTGTACATTATGATTATAGATAATTACATATATGTGGGCAATAATGTTTTGTGTGACATATGTAAACTAAGTTTTTGCCTAAGTTGAAAAAATAAAACTATAAGAGGAGTTGATAGAAATCTCTCTTGGGTCTAAGAGAGAGACATTATTCAAATATTTGTGTTTAAATTCATGATGGATAGGGAGTTTGCACAGGGGGAGGAGTAAATCGGTTGCGTTGGGGCAAAATGAATCCCAATATGGACTAAGGTCTGAGGGAGCCCCAAGTTGAGCATGTCCAAACTCAGAGCCGCAGTAAATCTTTCATCCACGTCAAAATTAAGTATGTTCCTAGTGGGTAGGGATTGTGCATAGGGGGAGGAGTAAATCGGTCGCGTTGGGGCAAAAATGAATCCCAATATGGATTAAAGTCTGAGGGAGCCTCAAGCAGAGCGTGTCCAAACTCAGAGCTGCAGTAAATCTTCCATCCACTATGGAATGATACACCCTCTTATAGTATTAGCTATAGAAAATATGCATTTCCAATCTAACTTTTGATTTTGAGACAGGGGAAAGGAGCACAACATTCACGATCAAGGTGGTAAAACATTTCCTTACTTTTTCTTATTTCAATTTGTAAGCAAGGTTTTAACATGTATACTGTGTCTACATCGTGTCTTCATGCATCAATATGTTTGCTTCGTGTCTTCGTGCATTCATGTGTCTACATCGTGTTTGCATCGCATCTTCATGCATTAATGTGTCTACTTTGTGTCTTTATACATATGTTCTTGTAAATGCTATTATATGCTAACATATTTACTTTGCAAGTATCTAACACATGCAGGAAAGAGAATGAATCTGGACTATGAGGATCAAATCAATTGCTTGAGGACAAGCAAATTCGAGAGGGGAGGGCTGTGATGTCCCCATATTAGCATATAATTTAAATTATAAATAAATATTTTATATAAAGTAATATTAATAATTATATTAAAATAATAATATTTTTATAAAGTAATATTACATTATAATCATATAATAATATCATATCGTATTATAATAATAATCTAACATAATATAGCAACGTACTATATTAATAAAGTATTTTAATCTAATAATATAGTTGATATAATATATATTATAATATAAATATTAATATAATATATTTTGTGATATTAACATAAATAAATAATTAATATAATATTTTGTAATATTAATATAAATAAATAATTATATTATTATAATATAATTATCATATTGAAAAGTCACAACTCTTCAAATTAAAAATATATATATTGAATGAAAGTTTTGGTAAGGGATATCATCAGAGAAAAAAGATTGCAAAAAAAGCATACAAATAAAGAAAAAAGGATAAATAAACGAATGACCGAAAAGGGTCATTACAAAATCAAAGCATAACAAACATTCTGTTCTTTCATTTCTCTTGCAAACTTATTACCCTCAACCAAGCATACTCTGACTGTGGTACAGTGACTTTCATCAAACTTTTCCACCAAAGGCAAAAATATTTGTTTTTGCCCATTAACCCAAATAGTGTATTGGTTCAATCTACCATCATGCAAAGCTTGTCTATCATACTACCAAGGTCTACCCAAAAGAATATGACAACAATCCATAGGCATAATATTGCACAAGATTTCATCATGATAATTTCCAATTTTGAATTTAACAAGATTTTGTTCACTTAGAAGTAATTTATGCTCCTTCTAGATCCAAGCAACATGATAAGTTTTAGGATGTCTTAGTCTCTGCAACTGCAATTTGTTAACCAGCTCCTCAGATGCCAAATTGTCAGAACTTCCACTATCAATAATTACCTTGCAACATTTCCCAGCTATCTTACATCTTGTCTTAAACAAATTTCTTCTCAAAACAGGTTCCTCTTCATCTTCTTCATTAAATGTGATCCTTCTCAACATCAGGTTCCTACCATTTTCAGGTTCATTAGGTGTTTCATCAATTTCTTCACAAGCTAAAGTATTTATGCTACTACCTCCAATCTTCTTTCCAGAGTTAGTACATTCAAATGCCCTATGTCCTTCGCCACACTTATAACAAGTACCTTTAAACCAAGAGCTCTCTTCTCTTTTTCCACCATTATTATTCTTGGTGTAACTAGTATAACTATCCCTAGTGCAGTTATCTCTTCTTCTAGTAGATTCTTCCTTCCATTTTGATTTTCCTTTATTTGGTACTGCACTGTCAGAGCTGCTACCTTCGCCATATGTTTTACCTCTGCTTCTTTGAAATTTGCCACCTCTTCCTCTTTGTGTTTGATCATGTTTCTTTCCCAATCTTTCTTCAACCTTCAAAGCACACTGATATGCTTCTTCCACACCATCCATCTTAACATAACTGATCTCATCTTGCATGGATGTCCTTAGGCCTTTCAGATATCTAGTCACCTTCTCAACTTCATCATCCACATGTCTAGATTTGATATCTAATTTGTAGAATTCCTTGGTATATTCCTTCACACTCATGGTTTTTTGCCTTAGATTTTGCATCTTCCTTAACAAACTAACTTGGTAGTTTGCTGGAAGAAACTTCTTTGTCTTTCGAAGCATCTTCATCCACGTTTTGATCTTTTCTTTTCCTCTCTTCTGTCTTTCAGTTTGTAAATGATCTTACCAAAGAGAAGCATGATTTCAACTTTGTGACTGCTATCTAAAGTTTTAACCTTCTTATTATCAGGAGTGCCTTCATACTCAAATTATTTTTCCATTTCAAAGATCCAATTCAATACTACATCAGTTTCAAGTCTTTCATCATAGCATGCAACTTCAACAGTAGGTGTAGCATTTGCCCTAGACAAAACTCTCAGAAGTCTTTCCTCATCTTGTTAAACTTCAGGTTCAAGATTAGGATTAGGCGTTGCCTCTTCTTCATCACTAACATCTTCAAGATGCACATCTCTTCTTTGGGCTATCTCTACAGCTTCAAGCCTGGTTGCAATTTGCCTCAGTATGTCCATTATAGCATTGCATAATAAACTCAACTGCAACCTTCTACCATTGCTAAGAGTTACACATGGAAGCTATGCATAAATTAAATGAATCCATATAGAACATGAGGCTAAGTGCAACATATTTTAGGTGTGATTATTTAACTTCGCATAAAGAACAACCACAACATGCCTAGTTGTGACACCTTCGGAGTTGTGGCCTTAAACAAAACAAGAAGTATACAAAGTCAGAACCTTAGTTTGCATCTTCTATCTTTCTCTATCTTCTAATCTATTCCAATCTTCTTACTACTCTTGCCTATCTATCTTGTTATCTCTCTACATTGAACCAAGCTTCTTTTATAGCCAAGTAAGCCATAGGTCAACTAGTCAAGCATTCATTACAACTTAGAACCATACTTGGAAGAGTTAAAAAAACCCATGCCAACGGTCATATGAAATCTTGCGCACTCGAAGGTAGGTTCGCAAGTGTGTTAGGAGTCGGCTCCTAACTGCGCAAGATGCCACATGAGCAATCAAAACTATGCCAATTGGATCAACACGTTATGTAAGGGGAAAACAATAGGGAAACAAGACTGCAAGTTTGACACAAAACTCTAGAAATATCCAACATAAGAATTTATGCACTTGGGATAATGATCTAGGATAGGTCCTCAACATGATGACAACTGCACATACCATGAAAACAAAAGCATCAACGACTACTTTGCAAACAACAGATTGTTACAAAAAACAAGAAATGTTTTTGGTTGATGCAAGATTGCTCAAACACCCAAGATGCTCCTGCTCAACTCATGAAATGCTAGATTGAGGCCATATTTTTCCTGTACTCTTCCATATTGGGATCTAATGGCCTCCTTGGCTCTATCCATGCCCTCATACATGTAGCTTGTAGAGGGCTTCTCCCCATCAACAACTCGTAGGAGATTTATGAGGGGTCAGTGACCTGCATATAACTTAAAAAAAAATTTAAGTCACAAATTAATATAAATCTAAAAGTAAAACTAAATTATAAAACAAATGAATACTAAATGTTAAATTGTAATAAATTTACCTCCGATATTTCTTTAGAAGGTGTCCAAAAACTAGCCTCATTGAGGATGCGATTTACCACATCTATCCTTACAGTGGTTCTAGCAAAGGAAGAGTAAGTCCACTCCACCCTAACAAACACGCTTCTCAATTCTTCCCTTGAATTCATCAAGGACTGTAGTATGAGGAAATTTGAAGCAAACCTTGTCATACTAGGATGAGCTATCTCTTTTTGCATCGTGTCTTTCCTTATTATGCTTAGGAGTCTAGGACCAATGTGTGATTATAGATAAACTTGCATATATTTTTGGCCCTTTGTACACATCATTTTATCCACTCAAGCTTACCAATGTTCTCCAACATGAGGTCAAGGCAATGGGACGTACAAGGATACCAAAATATTTTGGGGTGCCTCTTCTTTTAAAGTTTACCTGCAACAATCTTAAATTAATTAGAAATTTATATATGTTAAGAAACTTAGAATTAGAAAAGTTCAGATAAATGTATAGATGTCTTTCCATCAAATTTTCAAAATTTGAAAAGTTAAAACTGCAACAATATAACTTGCCACGTTATCTATCACCACCTACATCATATTTTCTTCCCCCACCTTTGCTATAACTTCCTCCATAACCTTACATAAGTATGTTGTGTTTTTAACATAAGAGAAGCATCAATAGATTTGAGGAACCTGGTAGCATCAATTAATAATCAGGGATCATCATCAATCAACAAATTAAAAATTAAATTATTCAATCACAATTCACAATGCATGTAGGGAAGTAGAATGATCAATCACCTCCACAAGAAACAAGAATATTAGGAGTGTTCTATTCCTTTTATCCATCCAACCATCAGTCATGATGGTGCAACCCTTTTCGGTGGTCCTCTAGCTTAAGCTTCATATCCTCTACCATTTCATCTAAGAGGTGCCACTCAAACCAACATCATTAGGGGCTTTTAACCTTGCACCACAAATAGTTATAGCATCTATCATGCTTTGCCAATAAGGAGACCTGTCACAAATAGATAATGATTAGAGGATAAATCATTATGTAATATAAATCTATGATTACACAACTAGAATTTATTAAGATTTAATTTTAAACTTAAAGAAAACAAATAAAAAAGAATGAATTAACTGGCTACAATAAATTGAATGTTGCAAAAGTAACAAAGTTTGCAAATTTGTTCTCTTGAAGCATGATGAATCTATTAGAATAATCTTTATGTTTCTTTTGGATGCTCACTATTGTATCTTATTGTATCTCTATAAGTATTAGAATGTTTCTAATATTTAGGTATAGTCTAGAATATAATGTTTCTATTCTATTCGAATCTCCTCTTTGTATATATAGATCATTTAATCTCTGATTAACAAGTCAAGTATTTTGCCATTTATGTTTGTAACACAGTATCAGAGCTAGAGTAATTTTCGAAAAAAATTATAATTTCTTTATCGAAATTATCTGCTTTGTTTTTTCAAAATTTCTCTTTGAAAATCACGATTTCTTTCGTTGCGTCTAGTTCTACAAATCATAGGTTCGACTTTGAAACCCGCGGCACATCTCTGGTCCTTCCTTGGAAAAATCGCGGGTTTTCTTCCCTTGCAAAATCACAGTTTTTTTCTGATATTCACAGCCTCGTGGTGGATTTGTCTGCTAATAGTGGTCCAAATTGCATCTGAAAGTCGAGTCTGCAAATCGTCTACAAAATCACAGTTTTTGCCTAGGGTTTTTCAGTCTGGAGAAAATTCTTGAACTAGCGTTGACAAAAATTGCCAAATGCGTCTGCACGCAGGTTTGTTCTTGCAATTGTTTTGCCCCACATTCGCGCTTCCTTTTTAACAGATTTTGGAGGATTTCAGAGGCCAAACTAATGTCTACTTGCAAATCCCACTCTGTGCCAAAAATCTTAGACAAAAATTGGCCATTTATTTCCAAGAAATTGCCTTTTTTTTGCAAAATTGACTCTCCAATCCACTGGCTAGGGTTTTACCCGAAACCCTAATTTTTGGGGTCGAAAAAATATTTCGAATAGATCTCAAATGGGTTGTCAAATTTTTTTTGGTGCCTCGATTTTTGTGCCTCTATTTTCGAGCCAGCGGATTCAGATTCCGATAGCATATTATTTCTGGGTACCTCAATTTTTTTGGGTCTTTCATTTTCTCACCTCAAAGTTTGTGCCATTTGAGATATTCACATATTATGAGCATCTGTATCAACATCATTAGAAGTCAGACTCAATCAAAAAGCAAGCCAATGCTGCTCAACACTCAGAGTAGAAAGAATCTATCTACCATGCCTTTATGGCTAGCATACCTGCAGATCATGTGAAATCTTTTGCTTGGTACATAAATTCCAGTGCCTGCCGACATTTCACTCACAAGTGTGATTGTTTTGTTGAATTCACTCCTTATTCCGACTTAGTAATCTTTGGAGGCGGCGAAGAATACAATATTGTCAGCAAGGGCAATTTTCAGATTCAATCCGGAGGAAGAAGACTCATGTTCCTTAATGTCTGTTATGTTTCTGGCATGAAACATAATCTTCTATTTGTTAGTCAGATTATGAAGCACTCTCCCAGTTGGATGTTGTTTTCAGTGGAAATAAGTGTTTGATTATTGATCGTACGTCTCACACTACACTTGCTGTCGGTCTTGAGGATCATGGTATTTGTAGGCTTGTAGATTTAGGTGATTCCCTTGAGCGTGCCTTCATCGCCAAATCATCCGCTCTTAGCAGCCTTTGGCATTAGCGATATGGTCACCTGAACATTCAATATCTAGCACAACTTGCTCGGGATAATTTAGTCCATGGCCTACCTGATATCCATACCTAGAACCATCGCGTTTGCGGAGCTTGCCAAGCAGGGAAGCAACATAGCACACCAATTAAGGATGGTGAATCATGGCAGGCATCTAAAGTACTCCAGTGAGTCCATGCTGATGTATGTGTTACTATGAATACTCTTATTACTTGGAACAGGTACTTGTTACCCTTTGTGGATAATTTCAGTCGCAAAATGTGGGTATATTTTTTTAAGCAAAAATCAAATGCTTTTCTTGCATTTCAGCTGTTTAAAGCCCTAGTAGAAAAAGAGTTTGTTTCCCCCATCCGTACTCTTAGGACCGATAATGAGGGGGAATTTTGTTCTTTTGCTTTCTTTGCCTTCTGTACTACTCATGGCATTAGACGTCAGTTCACCACACCTCACACCCCTCAGCAAAACGGTGTTGTAGAGCGTTGAAACCGTACCATCACAGAAATGGCTAGGGCTATGCTAGAACATAGAAATGTTCCTAGAAAATATTGGGCAGAAGTAGTATCCACAACTGTCTACCTTCTTAACTGGTCACCCACCCTTTCATTTAACCATAAGACTCCTGAGGAAGCCTGGTTTGGTCACAAACCTAGGATCAACCATTTGAAAGTTTTTGGCTCTCTAGCATATGTATGGATTCTTGATGCCAAATGCACTAAGTTGGATTCTAAAAGCCAGAAACTCATGTATACAGGATACAGTCACACACATAAGGCCTACAGACTGATTGATGTAAACACTGATCGTTTAATCTTCAGTCGTGATGTTGTGTTTGATGAGGAACTTGGACCATTTCATCTCTCTACCTCCCCGCTGCATTCCAAGATTCAGTCTTCAGCAATCTCTGACTTGGGTCCTATTTTTGAGTCATCTGATGCTACTGATACACCATCTCAGCCACCTCTAGATAATACAGCTCCTGCTCTTGCTCCTCATCTAGCTATTCTGACAACATTTGATATTGGCGCCCTACTCTTCGGCCAAAATGGTGTGCTCAAACGATTAGTGATCTTCGTCCTGATGAACTCATTGAAGGTAGAACCTTCAAAAATAATAGCATTCAACACAACACAGTTAATGTTGCTCTTATGGCCAACATCCACAGTATCCTTGAGCCCTAGACATATGCAGAGGCCAAAGGAATTCTAGAATGAGAACAGGCAATGGATGTTGAGCTTCAGAGTCTTCAAAAGAATCACACCTGGGTTCTTTCAGATCTCCCTCCTAGGAAGAAACCTATTAGCTGTAAATGGGTCTATAAGGTCAAGTACCATGCAGATGGTACCTTGGACAAATACAAAGCTAGACTTGTTGCTCGAGGATTCACCCAGCGCGAAGGCATTGACTATGAAGAGACCTTTGCCTCAACAACCACTCGACAACCAAGATGAGCACTATTCACCTTCTTCTTGCCATTGCAGCTCAGTATGGTTGGAAAGTTCATCAGATGGATGTGAAGAGTGCTTTTCTCAATGGTGAATTACAAGAAGTCTACATGACATAGCCCCTAGGTTTCAAGGTTGCCTGTTCAAAACCAAAAGTATGTAGACTCCAGAAGGCCCTCTATGGTCTTAAACAGGCTCCTCGGGCTTGGTACATAAAGATTGATCAGTACTTGGTTGCTCAGGGATTTCAGCGTAGCCCGTCAGACAGTAATTTGTATATTAAACACTTTGGTAGTGATATTCTTTTTCTTGTTGTCTATGTGGATGATTTGATCATTATTGGGAGTTTAGAACATTTGATTTCAGAAATCAAACATGATCTATGCAGAACTTTTGATATGACAGATCTCAGATTGCTTCATTATTATTTAGGTATTGAGGTTTGGTAGACTGACAACACTATTTTTTTGTATTAGTCCAAGTATGTTAGAAATTTGCTTGACAGGTTTCGAATGCATGATTGCAAAACTGCCTCCACTCTTATGGAGACCAGTTTGAAATTGTCTGCACAATCTGATTCTCCTCTTGTAGATGAAACACTCTTTAGGCAACTAGTACGCAGTCTCAACTACCTTACTACTACTAGACTTGATCTCAGTTTTGCAGTCAACTACATCTCACGGTTCATGACGAACCCCAAGACTGATCATTGGATTGCAGCGAAACGTGTGTTGTGCTATGTACATGGTTCTTCGGGTTATGGTCTTCTTTATACAAGGAGTGCTACTTCTCAGCTCAGTGGATTCACCGATTCCGATTGGGCCGACTCAGTTGATGATAGGAAATCTACTTCTAGCTATGTGTTTGGTATCGGATCTATAGCAGTTACTTGGACTAGTAAGAAGCAACAGGCACGGGAACTCTCCTCTATAGAAGCAGAATATAGAGGAACTGTCATGGCAGCTTGTGCAGAAGTTTGGCTCCTTTAGATGCTTGCAGATATGCATATTCCTCAAGCAGGTTCAACTTCTTTGTTTTCAGACAATCAGGGAGTACTCAAACTTGCCAAGAACCCAGTGTTTCATGAACGAACAAAGCACATAGAGCTTCATTGCCTTTATGTCCGACAGTTAGTAGAAGATGGATCTATTCAGTTACTCTATGCCCCTACCTTAGAGCAACCAACAGATATTTTCACAAAACCCCTTGGTCCTGACAAGTTTGTTAAATTCAGGGGATCTATTGGATCTATTGGTGTAGTAGATAGATTGAGCATTAATGGGGGGTATTAGAATAATCTTCATGTTTATTTTTAATGCTCACTATTGTATCTTATTGTATCTCTATAAATATTAGAATGTTTCTAATACTTAGGTATAGTCTAGAATAGAATGTTTCTATTCTATTCGACTCTCCTCTTTGTATATATAGATCATTTGATCTTTGATTAACAAGTCAAGTATTCGGCCATTTATGTTTGTAA